>JAWWEO010019542.1:0-13816 GCA_035582975.1 Ormyrus labotus | reverse complement strand
TGAAAGGTGAGATCAAATCCTATCGATTAAAAAAAATGTTGTCTAAAAATCTTTATTTGTTCCAAAGTTATAGTCAAGCAAAGAATGATCATTAAAATAGCATAAAAAGTTTATTGGCATAATTTTATTTTATTGAAATGCAGTTCTCTTTCTAATACAAACTGCCGTATAAAATTCAAGAATGAAATGCAGTTCTCTTTCTAATTACATGCTCGAGCACGGTTCTCTTTTACAGTAAAGAATCTTAAATTTAAATTAAAAATATAAGATAATTTCTTTCATTGCTAAATAAATCGAATGGATGATTTATATGGCAAATTTGAAATTGAGTTGCAATCTCAATACGTCTTTTTACAAAATTTAATAAAAAAGACGAAAAAAAACTGTCTAATAAATTTCAAAATTTAAATGCATCCATTAAATACATTCACATTATGTTTTAACTTCTACAACGTTTTTTTACGAGTTTTATAAAAAAAAAAAGAAATAGTGCATAACTTGAATAAAGGCACGTAGACTGTCTTATAATTTTCAAGATTGAAATGTACTTCTTTGTCTATAGTTCGATAGAAGAACAAGTTGGTTTATCAAAAGGCTTTGTATAAGCTTTAACGAAGTTTTTGAATGCAGCAGTTCCTTGTTCTACAGAAGCATACACTGATTAGCTAATTTCAATTTTGCAAATGCGTTAATCTATCTGACGGAGAGAAGTAATATCTATACTTCGAATTGCCTTGTCCTGCAAGGCGCGTGAAGACCCCTTGCTGGACTGGGCTCGGGCGCACGAGATCTTACTCCGATAGGCGCTCACGCTTGAGGGAATTTTCCAGGATTTCGACAGGCGCCCGAGTGCTCGTTCAGACTAGTATTCGTCCACCAAAACGAAAATGATTTATTTACGTTTTGACGACGACGATATCTGTCTCATTTTTCTCGCTGACGCAATCGAAGCTAAACCGCGAGCTCTTTTTGCTCCTCAAGAGTATGCTCAGATGGTAAATGTGTACGTTTCCTGTCAGTATAACGATGTACATGCTGCTCAGAAGTATAAAGTTCGTTGGCCAAACTGTGCTCATCCGGATCGCAGAACTGTTAGTGCGACGTATCAACGTTTCACTGAAACCGGCAGTGTGTTACCTCAACCTACACACGTCGGCCGGCCTCGCGAAGTACTTGTGCCTCGAGTTGAAGAGAGGATTGTAACGAAGCAGTTTTGCTCAGTGCGCCATCCGATTCCGATTGTCCAGCGTTTGACAATTTATCATCCGATGTTTATTGCATTCATCACGCTATCAAACCGTGCTTTGAAAAATATCGTTACGCTTTGAATAATGCCTATTGTTTAAAGTCGTGGTTATCTCAGAATTGTAAAAATGGAAAGTTTTTAAATTTTAAAAAATCTTTCACATATTCGTCGTCACACGATCGGCGTCTTTCCAGCCGATCAAATACCACGGGTGTGGACGAAACCGGTCGCTTTTATTGTAAACACTGACGATCATATAAAGTCTGGAATGCATTGGATAGCTATATACGTCGACAAATCAAGCAATGGCTTTTATTTCGATAGTTTTGGATACCCACCGTTTATACCGGAGCATATGAACAGATTGCGAAAAAATTGTAAAAAGTTTCGATGGAATGTTGCGCGACTTCAGAGCAAGTCTTCCAACGTATGCGGGCAATATTGTATTATGTTCTTGAATTACATGAGCGCTGGATTAGGTTATAAGAAGTTTCTGGATAATTTTACTGATGATTTGATGAAAAATGACGAAATATTCAGGCGATATGTACGCTACAAAAACACTGACAGAAATTTCACCGGGAACGGCGGATGTCACGTGAGATGCTTACAAAGCTGAAGCTCTAAAATGCCGCTAATGTAATGTGATACATTTTCTTAGAATTTGATTGATAGATCGTCAACATTTTTTTTCCACATTGTGAAAACTTAATCCGATACTCTTTGTCTTGCAAAATGCTACGAAGACTTTTCAGACTCTGCAAATTTTTTCCTCCACCACTTTTCATTTGACAATATATCAAGAGGTGGTCTGAGCCTTTCCGTAACCAGTCGTTTCTAGACAACATAAAACGAAATACCCAGGCAGGCAAGATGTCCGATCAACAACAAAATAAACGCCGTCCACATCAGTTACTTGACACTCTGTACGGTCTTAACAAGTCTTATACGAAAAAGATTATCGTTGGTCTAGAATATGACGACATCAAGGATCAATACTATACTCCTGTGGTCCGATTATTGGGCTCCGACTTTGAGGGAATCGCTTTTTTTTTTGCACGACGAGTGGCTGGAGTTCAAAAACAGTTTTGGTAACATTGGAAAATATTTTCGAGGATTCGCCGACGATTTGACCGATCAAAAGATTTACGGTACTAGATGGACTTTAAAGTTTACACGCAGTCATTAAGAAAAAGCTATCGAGATTGAAGAAAACAGAAGGCCCGCCGCTCCTGGTCCTGTCAAACGATTTTGCCACAGTATCGTCATGAAGAAAATTACGTTTGATTGCTTGGACGAGTATATTTCAATGCGTCTCGAATATCTGAAACATGTAACGGGTAGTGTAAGTTGTGTTGCGAGTGAACTAATAAAATACATTATAAATAAGAACAATTTTACACAAGATGCGCAAATTGTTCTGCACGCGCCTGATATCGTTAGAGACGTCGTAAATTTAACCGATAATGATGTATTCGAAGCAATTACCGAAAGCGTGCAGGCTCGATCAAAAGAATTAAAAGAGCAAATTTCACTGTCTAAAACCGATATAATTGACTAATTTTGTCAGTTTATATCTTTACACATGTATAATATCGTAGACACATTGAACGAAACATTGTATACTAATAAATAATTTTACTTACCTTTGTATTGTTTGAAAGACATTTAACAGTATTAATAAATAATTTTTAATCGTACTTACTTCTTGTACTGTATATTTTATCACCTTCTCGTTCCTAATCCTTCTTTTCACTTTAAAAAAAAAAAAATTTTAAAAGTATAAAATTCACGAAAAGTATAAAATTCACGAAAGTAGAAAATTCTCGAAAATTGCTGACGTATGAAGTCATACGAGGTCAAGGGCACTGGTGGTCACAGGTGTAATATGACCGCTTACGCGTCGCCAGACGTTCCTCTCCTCGTTGACGCTCCCACCACTTTGCTAACTCAGCAACACTTTGGATTTGTTTGTCTGCTTCAAAGTGTTGCCATAACTACTCCCGTCGCAAGTTCTATTCGCCTGCCGTCGCGTGAGATTTTCGTAAATTTTTGTAAATTTATGCCATTATGGCGTGAAGAGTTGTATGTTTTCAAATTATGTGACTAACTAATTTTGAACATCTAAAAACTGTCTAAATAATGTCAATTTTATAAATTTATAAAAATTTTTAATTTTAAAAACCAGTTAGCTAAATAATTTTAAAATGTACAACTCTTCACACCATAATGGCACAAATTTCCAACAATTTAAGCCAAACCAAGTCCAAATATGTTGAACGGTTCAATCTGTGGCTTACGCCAAACTCCAAAATTTCATATTTTACAGGAAATCACAATAAAAGAATTTATTTAAAAACATAACACTTGGCTCAGCACTAAATTTTAAACTTAGAATTACTTCTTCGCATAAAAAGTTAAAGATGATTAAAGATGTTCGCATTCCATTGTCATCAAGAAAAGCTTCAACTTTTAAGTTATATAGTATTATGTTTTTATTATATTATTAATTAGTACTAGAGGGGCTCCGCTAGGCGTGCCAACGTTAATTAGGGCTGTACGGTAATTGGGACTATTCGGTAATTGGGACTATTCGGTAATTGGGACTGTTCGATAATTGGGACTGTTCGGTAATTGGGACTGTTCGGTAATTGGGACAGTTCGATAATTGGGACTGTTCGATAATTAGGACTCTTCCGGAGGGGGGAAGGGGGGAAGAGGGGGAAGGGAGGAGAGGGCTGGCTGAATTCACGGCGACGGCGGCGATATATTTTTATAATATAGAGAGATTATCACATCAGCTACATTTCCCTTTCCTCCTGGAGAAGCTAGTGAGACCCCACCTCCAGGCGGCGCTAGCAACATCCGGCGAGCTCTCCGAGAGGTACTTTGGCTTTCGGAGAGGAAGGTCCACCATCGAGGCTATCCAGGAGGTACTGGAGGCGGCCAGGAGCACGGAAAGGGGGAATCATTTTTCCTGCCTCGTATGTCTCCTGGTGAAACTAGGTGTCAAAACCGCCTTCAACTCGGTCAGGTAGAAGGACGTGCTGGGGGCAATGGAGCGGGATTTCAAGGTACCCCGGACCTACTCCGAATCATCGGAGACTACCTGAAGGACCGTTTCATACTATACGATACGGCGGAGGGCTCCAAGCGTAAAGAGTTAACATCTGGGGCAGCCCAAGGCTCCATTCTAGGACCTGATCTATGGAATATTTCCTACGACGGGATCCTTTGATTGAGTATGCCGGAAATCTGCTTTCTGATCGGGTACGCGGATGACGTGGCGGCTGTCATTATTGCTCGCAATATGATGCTAGACAGACGCGACTCGATCGGGTCATGCGTCGAATATGCCGTTGGATGAGCGATCATGGGCTGGAACTAGCGGAGGCCAAAACTGAGGTCGTGCACCTCACGAAGAAGCGTGTACAGACGAAGGCATCCGTGGGGACCTTCTGGGAACAAGTTCGGAGGTCCGCGGACAAGGCGACGGTGATGACGGCTTCCCTTTGCAGGGTCATGATCAACGTGGGTGGACCACGCACGTCCCTGCATCAGGTGGCTGTTACTGTGCGCAGGCATCGTCCCGGTCATGCTCGCCAGCACAGAGAGCTGGGGGAGGGTCGTCAACTTCGCCGAGGATATTCTGAAGCGAAAGAATATCCTCCCCTAAGGTAAGCAGGAAGTTTTAAGGAAGTAGATGTCCCCTCCACGAAGTAATGCCTAACAGCGTATTCCGGGGCGGGGTTTAAAGCCAAGGGGAGGAGGTCCCCTCAATGCACTCCCGCCGACTCTGGTCTGCAGTTTTTAACTGTGGGGCACAGTCGTCAGGCATGCATCAAGGGGGTGAGGTTTTAGTGGGAAGGCCGGCACCTTCCGTGCCGGAGAGTCCCACACACCAGGGGGCCGGCCCTCTGACGGTCTATTAAAGATTTCCTCCCCCTTCTAAAAAAAAAAAAAAAACATTTCCCCTTCAATAAATATAACTTTGAAGTGGTCCATGCGCATGATGTTCAAAACATTATATTTCAGAGAGAAGTGCATATTTGTAATTGTTACGGATAGAATTAGGCGAGCGGTCGACAAGGCTTAAAGCGTGCCGTAAGCGCAAGTAAATTTTGAATGTGTTGAGTTTTTCTGGACATTTGGCGCCGCAAGCGTTCCTTCGCGGCCTAGCCCGACTTGCACGATCGGCTTGCCGATTCGTGGCTACGTAGCCAAGTTAGGGCCAGCCCCCAAGGGGCGCCCTGATACTAGTAGGACCCCGAGAGGGAGTTTACTCCATGGTATATGCGGGTCCCCACGTGCACAGGAAAGCAAGGCAGACCTGGGGCCGTCAGGCTCGAGGGCAAGGCTGTGGAAGGCGTTGTGTGGGCCTCCATATGTTTCAGAAGAGGTAGAGTTTTTCGAACTCTCTTTTAAGGAACATTTTATCTAGCTAAGCATCTGTAGGATTAAGGCATCTGTACCAAAATGAGTTGGAAAATCTAACGATAAAATAATAATTGGAAAACACGAGAACCGAGCGATCCAATCGGCACGAACATCTGGCCTACAGACAGCGCTCGGAGAAAAAAGCCAAAACGGGGCAGCGCGGTTTTCCCCGAGCGCACCGGATACCTGCAAGGGAAAACCTCTTGGAGGAAGGGCAACATCGGCTACTCCTTCCACCTCCATATCGAACTATCGAGCCGAACAGAAGCAGAACGGACTGTCAGACCTCGTACAGCCTCCGTGCGCTGACCTTCCGCTCGTCCTTCGTGCTCCACTAGTTATTTTGTAAATTCAGTCTAATATTATCTAGGAAACTCTTTGTATTTCGTTTTAGTTAAGCATTAAAATATTGTTAATAAACCTAAGTGCATTTGTATATATTTATTTCTTTGGCAACACTTTGTCCCAAATAGTAATGGTACTTATAAATTCCACTTGCAAAATAATAGTTTGAATACATTACTGCATTAAAAAGTAAAGCCTACATATAATAACAGCTAAAGAGAACCTGATACAAAAATGAAAGTTCTTTTTAGCTTGACAGATTGAAGAGGCAATGGAACTTTAAAATTTATCTGTTTTCAAATAGTAGCACTGTGACCAGAAGTATCTTCTTTAACGACATTAAATGATTATGCACTTTCATAATTCATCAAAAATGATTGTTTACACTTCAAGGAATAAACCCAAAAGGTTAACCTCAACCAACACATGAGGCAAAACATTAGAACTAAAAAGTAAAAAGTGAGCCCGAGAAGCTGACTACACACAGTCTTCGCTGCAACCGTGACGACACGATTGAAACGCTTGAGAGTGCTTTATTCAAAATTTCAAAATTGAAATTTTTTTATGAAAGTATCCAAAAAAGTTAGAGAATAATGTGAAAATATTTATTAATCTTAAAATAATAATTAAAATAATTTTATATTAATTTCTTTTTGGAATGCCAAATTTTAATAATTTAAAAAATTACATTTTAAGCCGTTACTTTTTAAATTTTCGAAATTTGTGCATGCAAATTTTTAGGTAAATTTTGGATAGTATAGTAAATCCAAAAACCAAATAAAAAAAATTGATTTCTTTCATAATTTTAAGCGTAAGACCCCGTTAAACAATTACCTAGAGATTCGCCATGAAAAAATCTTGAAATATTTAATTTTTACAAAGCAAATTCCAATTGTTCATAAGCTCTTATCTACTTCGACATAAACAATTGACTTTCATTCCTTGCAAATTAATTATTTCAAACTTTTTTCATGGTAAATCTCTAGATAATTTAAAGAGTAAAATGAGCCCCTTTACGTTAAACTAAATTAAAAAGTGACAAAAATTTATTACTTTGAAAAACTTTTTTTTGGTGAATCATATCTTTATTTACAATGTCAAAATTTAACTTCTTAATTTGTTTTCAGTTTATATAAGTTAACTTTATAAGATATATCATTACTTACGCAATCAGATGATAGTTGTCTCCTAAGAATTTTTTTTTAAAACTTCTATATCTTGATATACAACTACCTTAAAGCATTAAATAATTTAGCAAATTAGTTTTTATTTTTAGATATCATAGGGTAATAAAAATAAAAATTTAAGCTAAAGAACAGGTCGCAAGGCCGTAACAATGAATTTACATCACACAACATATGAGGCGTTTTATGTCAACTCTCCAAGCGTACCGCGCGAGCGCGAAATCGTGCTGTTTTCACTTCGTGTTTAAAAGACTGAAATTCAATTTAAAAAATAGATGATCAAGTGATTTCGATGTATTTTTCTCTCAGCTTTCCAATGGTGTTATCAGTTTTCCAAAATGTGTTTAATTTAACCGTGAAAAAACATTAAACGTACTATATCTCAAAAACTACATGTTTAATATTTTTTTGACCTGCTAGGTCGAAAGAGGAGAACATTTTACATAAGTATAGTCATTTTCTCGAAAGGAGTTTTTTGATTTTTTCGAGATATTACTCAACAATCACAAGGTGCTCGATATTCAATAAATTATAATTTTTTTATTTATTGAAATAGTTTTTGCGCCATTACATATAAATATTTAAAAAAAAAACTATAAATGTCTTTTAGGATAATTTCGTAAAATATTCAACATGTAAATGAAAAATTTAGTTGAGGATCCCGAAACAAAAAGGGGATTAGAAATGGCGATTTTTTTATAAATATTTTATTGAAATCTTTTTTTTTAAATTTTCAACGGAAAAAGTAGTTGTGTTACGAAATTTAAAATTTTCAATTTTTAATCATATCCAAATTTTCATGCTTTAAGGAAGTTTTGTGGAAAATTTTCGGTTCTTACCTCTTATTTTTTAAGAGCAGTGTTAATTGTTGTACGGGCGCGTGATGCTTTCGCTTCTATAGTGCGCACCGCTCACATTCTCAAACGGCTGAATCGTACCGAAAAAACGTATACAGGTTTCAAAACGTAATATCATTTACCATGTTTTTATAATTAAAATATTGTTTTCAATAATAAAATAGTTATTAATATTTCGATTAGTGTAAAACCAAGCAAGAATTCCTAAATCTTTGTAGTAGTAGCAGCAAAATAGTGCATTATGTACCAAGGGCGCAAAATAGCACATTCCCGCCCATGCTGCACATACAATTTTGCGCCCGCAACACAGGCATGGAAAATCGAATTTTGCGCCAGCAGTATCGAAAAATAGTATGTGCATCACGGGCGGGAATGTGCTGTTTTGCGCCCTTGGTAGATAATGTATTGTTTTATTTCGAAAATAGATTCGGACTGACTAATTATATTGCGCCTGTAGAAAAATCGATAGTGCTCATGTTTAATCAAAATAATAACTTTTATCACAAAGACATTTTAAATGACATTAATTTTTGAAACATGTACCCGTTTCTTTGGTACATTTTAGAAAAATCAACAGTGCTGTATAATAAGAGCTAAGAAGCTAAAAATTTATACAAAATTTCCTCAAAGCGTTGTGAAAATTTTGGTATGATTAAAAATTATAAATTTAAATTTTCGTAACACAACTTTATCAATTGAACTTTATCATTTAGTTTATATTTGACGTTAATTATAAGAATTGTAGTTCTGTTTAAAAGACGCAGAATACGTTGAAGTTCGTTATCTCAAAGTTGCAAAAGAAAATATAAATAATTACAAACGTTATGAAAAATTGAAGTGAAAAAAAACATTACATCTTTTCATTTCGCCCCCCTTTTTGTTTCGGGATCCCCAACTAAATTTTTCATTTACATGTTGAATATTTTACAAAATTATTCTAAAAGACATTTATAGTTTTTTTTTTAAATATTTATATGTAATGGCGCAAAAACTATTTCAATAAATAAAAAAATTATAATTTATTGAATGTGTACAAAATCCAATGAATAGATAAATAATGTCGCACGCACTGCTTGCCGAGGCTGACCGAGCGCCTTGTGATTGTTGAGTAATATCTCGAAAAAATCAAAAAACTCCTTTCGAGAAAATGGCTATACTTATGTAAAATGTTCTCCTCTTTCAACGTAGTAGATTAAAAAAATCTTTAAAATGTCGTTTTTTAGATATAGCAGGTTTTATAGTTTTTCAAGGTCAAATTAAACAAATTTTGGAAAACTGATAACACCGTCAGAAACCTGAGTGAAAAATACGTCGAAGTCTCCTAATCATCAATTTTATTAGGTGATTTTTCTTTTAGATGAATTGATGTGAAACGCCTCATATAGGCCACAGGTCCTAAGCCCTCCGACATCTCGTCAATGAATAAGAGCATTAACTTTACCATCGCAACTGTAGATACCATAATGCTTTCCTGAACTGCGATCGCCGCATACTACACATAGGATGTCAAGCAATCTGTCACCTGCAAATTCATCTATTATTATATTTTTTAAGTACAAATAAAAAGGTAAAATGCATGTTAATTTTTTATGATTTTTTATTATAAAATATATAGTAATTTTCAACACAAGGGAGAAAAAGTTGATTTCTTGGAAGAAGGTGAGTTTAGCGCCCAAGCGAAGCGAGCAGTCAGGCGCTAAACTCCCCCTTTTCCGAGAATCATATTTGTCACGTGTGTCAAACAATATTTTTCAATACAAGGAAATTGTACGCATTTTGGGATATTTTAAAAACGTTTTTACGCTCCTGTATCGAACAATATTGTTCGAAATAGGTGAGAAATATGATTCTCGGGCGATGGCATGCTTCGCTCGAGCACCAAGCTTACCCACTTCGAGAATCAACTTTTTCGCACTTATGTCAAAAAGTACTATTATTCTGTTCTAATAAAAAATTTACAATAAGGACCCTTGTTTTTGGCATATTAATTACAATTGAACAATTATTTTATCTGAATTAATATTGCCATCTTATTTTTCTTGCGGTTTATGCATTTTTTATTTAAAAAGAGAAACAATTTAAATCTAGTTTAATAAATCTTATTAAATTTCTATATATAGGTCAAAATGACATCTTTTTAAAAATCTGGGCACACGGGGTTCACGGATTTTGCTGATTCTGGGATATCTATTAGAACTCACCAATAAAATAATATGTGCAAATTTTTAGGACCGTATAACTAAAATTGAGGTCAGGAGTTTATTATGAACGTGCAAAAAAGAACATTTTTCACATTTTTCAAAAATTTGTTTGAAAGATCCCTTCCTATCAATTTGAATTTAATAAGCGTGTTTTTTCTTTATCTTGGTCTGACTTTACAGATAAACGTGATCGAAAAATCAAAATTTATAAATTCATGTTCAAAGGGTACAGCCGAATAAGCATGTCAAAAATGCCTCGACCTGCATTCTTATTTTACATTGACCATTCAAAAGTACATCTTTGAAAAGCCCTTTTCACCAAATTTTCAGACCCCGAGGTGCTAAGGGGCGCCTATAATCGTAGCAGTTGTCTTTCTCACTAACTAATTTACCCTAATTGCAATGTTACTTCAAAAAATCTAAAAAAATTCAAAGAAGCTAGTTTTTTTGTTCCAAATATCCTTGAATTTTTTCAGATTTTTTGGAGCAAAACTAAGCTCAGGAAAAATTATTATAGTTTTCTAACCTATAAATTAATTACTAAGCATTTTTTGGCAAACTTTTAACTAACTATTTTCGATCTATTTTTGCATACTCTTTTCATTGATCAGGTCTAAAATGCTTAAAAAAACTGCATCCTAGCTAAATATGCAAAAAAAACCGTTTTTTACGATTATTTGACAATTTTCGTGGTCCGCTGACCTCAAAGATCAACAATATAAAAAATTAATTGAAAGTGAAAAATGCGGGCTTTTGCTACAAAATCTGCCTGCAATAGTGAAAAACTTGAGCAGAACCCAACTTTTTACGATTTTTCGAAGTAACCTTGAAACAACAAGCTTGATCCCTCTTTTTCCTAGTACATATAGATGTACTTGTTCCTTATATATTTATACTCGTTCCTTATATTCATACTTGTTCCTTATATTTATGCTTGTTCCTCATAGTTGTACTAGTTCGTAGTTCCTAGTATATATACAAGCAATGTTTTTTCTTAGGCTTAATATGTGTTGTAGCTCTGTTACTTTTTACGTGCGGTGGTCCTAATAAGAGTTTTTCCGCGATTAGATTGGTTTTAAAAAAATTCGACTTTTAGCGTCAGCTTCAGATTGTATATAGATTTAGTTTGAGGGCTATCGCAGGTAAAGAAAAATTGGGAATAGGTACTGCTTTTAAGGGGGTTAGATAGATACCCATTTTTTCACTGACTTATATGACCTTTAAAATAGAAATTTTAATTAGTAATAGATTATACAATTAATATAACAAAAGTATAGCTCATCTTTAATCAAATAAGCCCATACAGAAGTCTGTAGGCCCATTTGATATTCAGAGATATTGTTTGCTTTTACGTCAACTACAGTTTGAACCATTGCATGGATTGACATAAACGGGGCTTAAAAGCTTTCTTTTTTATGTCACTTAGGGCCAACGCTATTTGCTAGTGTAATTTTCTTGATTTAGTATTTTTAAATTAAGAAAAACTGATAAAAAACGACAAATTTTTATTAATTTTGCAAAGTACTTATTTTTTAAACTATAATTACCACTTTTATTGAATGGTTAAAATTAATTAAAGATGTTATTCTCGCACTCCAATGTTACGTAGAAAAGATAACTGGACTCTTCTGTAGACAGTTGAAGCACTTTGTCGAACACTTCAGGTCAGCATTAGTCGAATAATATCTGGAGCATTACTAAATCCAGAACTTCATAATGATTTCTTCTCTAATAAATAAGCTTGTTGTAGTCCATGCGCATGATGTTCAAAGCAGTATGTCTGTAATATGAAGTAACACTGCCACGCTGCTGAAAATGCACATCTAACTGCACTTACGAACTACACTTTTATAATAATATTTAAAACACAACATTGTATGAAAAAACACAACAAAGTAAAGCCTTATGCTGGCTTAAGAGTAGAACCTGAAACAGAAAAATGAAAGTTCCTTTTAGCTTGACAGCTTCAAATGATAATGGGACTTTAAAATTTACCTGCTTTGAAATAGTACTATTGTATCCAGGAGTGTTTTCTTTGAAGACATTAAATGACTGTACACTTTGCTTCAAAGAATAAACAACACGGTTTTTTGAAATTTTTTCGGTATATAACCCCCTTAGGTCTGCAACCGTACATGATTTGCAACCGTTCGTTATATACTGGATATACACTGCGATCATTCGAGCGATCATTACATATAGAGTCGTAGTCTGGGAAGCCATGAACAAAGAGGCAAATAGGAAAAATATTACTAAAGTTCAAAGGTTAGCAGCATTAGGAATTACGGGAGCTAGGAACAATACGGCACATGCCGCATTGGAAGCAATCATAAATCTGAAATCTCTGGAATGGTACGTCAAAGGCCTCGCAGCAAAGGGAGTTCTAAGATTAAGGGAAGTAAAAAGTTTGAAGAAAAGGGGGTAGAAAAATTTAATTTCGACTGCACTTCTGGCTCATTTTCGGTATACTTTCGGTTTACATCCGATTTCTTTCCGGTAAACATTTGGAACACTTTCGGTCCAGTTCCGGTCCATCATTCCGATTCGAATTCCGCGAATGACCATTATTAGAAAAAGTTTTAACAATTTAGTGGAAAAAAAATTGACTCTCCTCAATATAACAGAAGATTTTATTTAATCAAAGAGGATTAGGCCTTTCTATAATAAATTTACTTTCGACAATTAAAAAGTTCAACTAAGAATTCTTTTGTCATTTTTACCATCCACTCCTCTGCCTTTAAATTATAAGGTCGATGCCACGGAGGTAAACCTCTATACAGTTTTCTATCTTTTTAAATTAGATTTTGAAAAACATTATGGGTATCTTAATATAACTAATTTGGAAAATTCAAACAGTGTTGATTCTAATATTGCTGTTCAATTATTCAAATTGTTTAAAACCTTACGCCATGAGTCGATAGAAATAACAATAGAAGATTCTTTGGAAATGGAAAATTTGAATGAAGAGGATTGCAATGAGTTAGAAGAGTCTTTATCTCAACAATTTAATTCTCAAATAAGTATTACAAACTCTTCAGAATCATAATCGGCTTCGGAACCTGCACCAAAGAAAAGAAAAATTGAAGTCGATGGCTGTGATTTTAGTTTTAAAGTAGAAACTCCTTGTAAAAGTAAAGCAGAAAAACTATACAGTTCTGAACATGTAAAATATTTACCTTTTCCCAAATTTTCAAGTAATTTAAAGTTTTTTTACTTCCGTAATCGTTCGTCTTAGAAAACTCATTTTTTTCGGTTTTCAGCTTTTTATTCAAAAACTAATTGACAAAGTGGCTTGAAATTTTTATAGATTATAGCTACATATATTCTTAATTATCAAAAAATTTTTCAGAGCAGTTGATAATTTAATTTAAGAATTATAAGCTTTTCTTAAAAAAACACGTTTTTATTAAAAACCAAGAACCATAACAGCTAGGGTAACTTTTTCTCTGAAATTATAGATATTGACGCAGAACACCGTGATGTGTTCGTCAAGAAGGGGCGAATGACTGTGTGTCGCCGTTGCCGTTAAGGCGAGACGGGCGAGCG
>JAWWEO010019541.1:0-13820 GCA_035582975.1 Ormyrus labotus | reverse complement strand
TTTCCATCTCAATATTCTTTCTTTCCTTTCTGTTCTATCTGTTTTCGTTTTCTGCCCTCTCCTTTTCATTTTCAACTTTTTTTCTTTTCCACAAAACCTTATTCAGCCTGCTTATGCTTCTCCTGTCTCCTTTGAGTTGCTCTCTCCATCCTATCTCATTGTTTCCCGTTATTTCGCATTCTTTTAACACGTGTTTCATCGTCTTCTTCTCCTTTCCGCATACTCTGCATTTTCTTTCCTCCTCTTTTCTCCAATGTTCGTTTGCTCTTGTCTCATTTCCCATCCTGAATCTGCCTAGTATTTCTAGTCCGTTTTTCGAATCCTTTATTATTTCTCTCCTGTATACCTCTCTGCTTTCCCCCACTATTCCTCTGACCTCCTTGGCGTACTTTGATTTCTCTATTTTCCTTCTTGTCTCCTCTATCTCCTAATCCTCTCTACCACCTTTTCTATATCTATTGAGCCTTGTCTTATCCCGTCGTTCCAAGCTTTTACCGATAAGCCTGCTTTTTCCAGTGCTTCCCTTTTTCCTTTTCTCTCTTTCCTTTCTCCTTTTCTCCATTCTTCTTCCTCTTCTTTGCATGCTAGCTCCCACACGCTCTTTCTAGGCTGTCTTCCTCTGGCTTGCTTATTTTTTCCTCGAACTTCATCGCTCTTTTTATTGTGTCGACTACTATTTTTTTCCTTTTTGTGTCTTCCAGTATTGTGTGCCATGGTGTGTTCCCGTTTAATCTCATTGTCCATCTTATATATTTCATTTGTATTCCCTCTATTTCTTTCCATTCCTTCCAGCCCCATTGTTCTGCCCCGTATGTTGCTATCCCTTTCACCATTACTTCGAACAACCTCATCCTCATCTCCCACGAATTTTTGAATTTCTTTTCCGCTATACTCCATATTCTCCCCAATACCCCATTCGCTTTTCCCCTTATCTTTCTTATCTGTTCCCCGTCTCCACTGTTTTTTCTTAGAGTGTATCCTAGGTAATTGAAGTCTTTCACTATTTCAATCTTCTCCCCGTTCCATTTAAATTCTACTTTTTTCTTTCTCCCTCCCGCTTTCCTGAATATCATCATCTTGGTCTTTTTTTGTGTAGTTCTAGTCCTTTCCCTCTTAACCACTTTTTTAATCTCTTTAGCATCTCTTTCATTGTGTCTTCATTTTCTGCTATTAGCACTATATCGTCCGCATACGGTATCGTACTCAATTTCCATTTCCCTATGTTTACTCCACTTCCTTGTACCTTTCCCATCTCTTCTTCTAGATCCGCTACAGCTATATTGAATAGTGTCGGGCTTAGTAGGCACCCTTGTCTCACTCCTTCTCTTATTTCGAATTCGTCTATTATTTTTCCGTTTATTTCAATCTTTGCCCTCGTATCTTTGAAAAGATCTTTTATCCTTTTTGTCAGGTTCTCATTATTCCTTTTTTCTCCATCCTCTCCCATATTCTCTTTCTTTCCAATTTATCGAATGCTGCCTTCATGTCTGCAAAGCATGCTATCACTTTTCCCCTATGTTTCCTTATCCCTTTTCTTATCCCCTCTTTTAATATGTATATAGTCTCTGCTGCCCCCTTTCCCTTTCTAAATCCAAGTTGTGAAATTTCTAGCACCTTTTTGTCCTTTATCTCTTTTTCCAATCTTTCCCTTAGTATTTCCGCGTATATTTTGTATCCGGTATCCATCAGCGTTATTCCTCTGTTATTCTCTACTTCTTCCTTTTTCCCTTTTTTATATATTGGTCTTATTATCCCTGTTCTCCATTCTTTTGGCACCTCTCCTCCTCTCCATATTTCAATGAATATCTCTTTCAGTTCCTCTTCAAGCATCTCTCCTCCTATTTTCCAGGCTTCATTTCTTATCCTGTCCTGGCCTGGTGCTTTCCCCCTTTTTAATTTTTTTATCGTTCCTCTTATCTCTTCTATCGTTATCTCCTCGCCCTTTCCTATCCTGTCTTCTTTCGCCCTTTTCTCTCCTGCTTCCCTTACCTCCCCTGTCTCTCTGTCCTTTATCACGTACAGGCTCCTGAAGTGTCTTTTCCATTCTTCCTCCTTTATTGTGCAATCGCTTCTTTCCCTTTTCTTCCTTATTTCCATCTCCTTCCAGAATTTCTTCAAGCTTTTGTCTCTTTCTATCTCCTGCAGCCAATCCTTTGCTTTCTTCCTTTTCTTTTCCTCTATGAAGTTTCTGTACTCTCTTCTTTCTCTCCTCCATTCTTCCTCTTCTATCTCTTTGTTTTTCAGCTTCCTCTGTGTATTCTCTAGGTGTCTTTTCCTTTTGTGGCATTCCTCGTCCCACCATTTTTCTTCTTTTTTCTTTCCTTCTTCTATTTCCACCCTTCTTTTTGACATCGCCTCTCACCTTATCCTTCAGTTCCTTCCATTTTGTCTTTCTACCGCCCTCCTGAAGTTTTTCTTTGTATCTTTCCTCATTTCCCTCTTTCCAACTAACGATTTCTCTTATCTCTCTTTTCCCCTACCTTCTTTCCTTGTCTGATTTCTCCCATTTTGTTTCGATCTCTACCGGAAGGTGGTCCGATTTTATTTTGTTTCCTATCTCCACCCGTCTTATTCCCTCTCTCCCTTCCTCATTTCTTACCACGTAGTCTATTGGGGTACATCCCTTTCCTCCCACTTGTGTCCACTCTCCTTCTGTGTCCACTTTAGTTGCCCCGTTTCCTATCCCCATGCCGTTTTCCTCTAGCCATCTTATCATTTCCTTTCCTTCCTCATTCTTAGCTTCATCTCTGCTTTTTTTTACTTCTCTCTCTCCCATGCAGCTCCACAGACCTCCCTCCTTTCCTGTTCTTGCGTTGAAGTCTCCTATAATTATTATCTTTCTCTCCTTGTTTTTCTCCGCCCATTTCTCCATTACCTCATGATTTTCCTTTTTGCTGTGCCTCATGTATATAACCCCCCACATCCACTTGTCTCCCTCTTTCTCCCATTGAGCCGCTATCGCCTCATTCGTTTCCTCTTTCTCTCATTTTATTTCCCCTCCTATGTTCTTCCTTATTGCCATCAGTATTCCTCCCTTTGCTCTTCCTTTTTTCTTTTCCCTTACTGCCGGTTTTTGCCTAATTTCATACTCTTTCAGCTCTCTCTCACTCTGTCCTTTCCCTTCTTCTTCTTATGTTTTCACCAGTCATATTATGTCGTGTTTGCTTATGTAGTCCCAGTCCTCTTTGCTTAAACTCTTGGTTCCTGCTACATTCCACAATAATATTGTTTTCCCTTTTTCTTTGTCTTTTTCTTTCCCTTGTAGCTTTCTCTCCAATCTTTCATTGTCTCCCTCTGTTTTCCCCTCTAGCCTCTCTGAGTTTCGTCTCTCTGTTACGAAACCACCTTTCGTTCCTCTCGTTCCATTTCCACGTTCCCTCTTTCGTCCTTATCTTGCTGTATCCGATTACTATCGCCTCCCTTCCTTCTTCCATCTCCTCTCTTGCCTTTTCTCTCGTCTTTTCTAGTATTCTTCTTTGTTCCCATGTTAAGTCGTCCTCTATGTACATTTCTCCTCCCCTCAGTGCCTTCTTTTTTCTCATTATGCTCTCTTCCATTTCTATTTTCTCGCATTGCGCTCGTATCATGAACTTCCCCGTTTTCGCCTTTACCCTCCAGACTTTTACTATCCTTATCTCGGCATCTATTTTTTCTTTTAACCAATCTTCTGTCTCTTCTCTCTTATAAATCCTGCTCTCCTTCAGACCAGTAACTATTATATTTTTTTCCCTCCTTTCCCTTTCTTTCTCCTCCGCTATCCATTCTAAGTATTTCGTGTTCCACCTTTCCTTTTCTTCCCTCTCCTTCTTTTTTTCCGTCGTCTCTCTACTTTCTACGTCTATCTTCTTATCTCCCCTTTCTTCTAATCTCCTCTTAATTGCCTCAATCTCTATTCTGTTTTTCTCTATCTCTCTTTTTGTTATCTCATTTTCCTTCTCCGTTTCCTTTATGCTATCCACCATTAATCCTTTATTTTCCTCGCTTCTTTTTTCTAATTCTTCTAGCCTTCTCTCAATTTTTTCTGTTCTCTATTCCATTTCTCCCAGTTTTTTAGCTACCCCCATGAGTGCCATTTTTGTCTCCTTCTGTTCTTCTCTTCCTTGTTCTACGTCTTGGCTTGTCTTTCTTAGCCAGTCTCCTACCTCCTTGAGTTCTGCCATTTCCTGGTCTTTTTTCTCTTTTTTCTCTTTCTCCTCTGTTTCCTTCTCTTTCTCTATTCTTTGTTTTTCTGGCGACCTTTGGACTCTCCTGCTGGATACGAACCTTTCCATAAACTCTCTTTCAGCTTCCTCTTTTTCCTTTTCTTTTGTCCTCTTTGTCTTTTCCCTCCTTGTGCTTCTTTACTCTTTCTTTCCCTGCTTTCTCCTTCGGGCTATCTCTTTCTTTCCTTTTCGCGTTTTTTGCCTGTGTTGTTCTTTTCTTTACGCTCCTTTTCTCTGTCTCTGTTTCTTTTACTTTGTTCCTCCCTTTCCCTTTCAGCTCCTTTAATTGTGTCTCTTTTGGTGTTGTTCCTATTTCTCCGATCCCAGATGTCATGTCACTTTCCTCTTTCTCCTCTCCACCTCTTTCGCTTTCTTTTCCTGTTCCTTCAGCACCTATTATCCTTAAAATTTCAGTCTTATCAATATTCATGCCCTTTACCTTACCTACACCCCCCTGCCTTGCCGACTCCTTCGGTTTGCCGCCTTTTTCCCTCCTTTCTCTTGAGTTGTTGCCTCTATGCCTGACTGCTGTGTCTTCACCTTTTTTATTTCTTCCCTTTTTCTCTCTTCCCGTCTTTTCCTTACCTTTTCCTTTTTCTTACTCCAATCTCCTTCACTTTCTCTACTTTTACCTTATCCTTAGCCTCCCCTTCAGCGACTTATTCCCTACCTTTTTTTAATTTTTCTCAGAGCTCACACTAACACTTCTACTCACATTCGCGACCGTTAGCAATCCCTCAAAGACAAAACTAATATTTAAATCATTTATTTTCTTTGAAATCTCAATAAAATAGTCTTACAGCTGCTTTTTAGTTCACAATTTTTTTTTAATCAATACATAAGTCAATTTCTCCCACAATAATGATTTGACTGATTTTAGATTTTTGAATTCTACATGAAGTTTCCTATATGCATGGAGTAACAATAAAATCTTGGCATGGCTCCACACAAATTCTGAAAATAAATAGTTACATACAGTCATATACAATGAAACAAACTGTACCTAAAGTGATTAAATTATTTTTTAATACAAGATATTTACTTTCATTTTCTTCATTTTCGCTTAAAACTTCTTCATTTAAAGTGTTATCATTTTGGTTTCGTGTACATTGTACTTTATAATTTTTAAACATCATTTTAGTTTCCTGCGTCTGAACACTTCTTTTTGATTTTAAATTCCTCTTTCCAGAGTTATGTAAAAAATGTTCAATTTCAGGGTCTCTAAAACTGTTGGTCTTTTCTGTAGCATTTGCTTGTGTAAAATCAAGATTTAAATATTCATCTTCTTCATTATCATGAATTTCTTCATGATTGCCATCTTCGTTTTTTTTCAAAAACATTTCCAACTTCCTGCTTCGCCTTCCGCAGCAATTTATCATAATATAGAGCATCTACAATCACGCATTATTTATATTTATATATTTTTTATTGAATTTCCTAATATATTTGAATATTTTTCTTACCTTCAAGAGCTCTGTTTAACTCTGTTTCAGTTAAACTAATAATATAAGACTGATTAGTATTTGGATTAGTTAATTCGAAATCTACTTTAGGACTCATTTTTTTAATGTACTAAACTTTTTTTCATTACAAAATTTCTCAAATTTCCAAGTCGTGACTACTGTATTTTTGAGAAAAGGTTGCATTCACCAGTTGAGGTTAGTTACGTTGAAACTTTCCACTGCGAACGGCTAACCAGTCAAATAATTAATTTCGGAACGTTCCGTAACTCAACGTAATTTTCACGCATTTCGGAAAACTCTGAAATAGGGCGCCCGAGTTTTGGAATACGCCCATTTTTTCCGGATGCACATGTCACATGTTGGAACGTGAGAAACGGAAAGCGGAACTCGTACATCTCGATTGAATAAAGTTAGTTTGTACCATTTTAAGTTATCTGCTGTGAATATGGTCACTTGGTACTAAAATGAGAATTTTCCTCAACACTGCCTGTGTATGAAATATAATCTTGTCTATTATGTTCGATGTGTTGTTGACAGATATGTATCTGTAGTTCTAAGCTTCTGGTAAATATTGGATAAAGACCAAATTAAAAGTTTTTATATTTGTCGATTCTTTTTCAATCTTTTTCAATGTTTTTGAAAGGTGATATTGCTTAGTAAAGATTTATTTAATTAAAAGTGAAATAAGTTAATATAATATATTAATTGCGCTGAACTTGGATATTGGTTTTAATATTTTTTTGATGTAAAACTGAGGTTCAGTCATTTTCATGAGAAAAATGTTTTTATTGTTTTAATGTTTTAATTTAAAATTTTAAGACATTTACGTAGCATTAAACAAACAGACAAGTTCCAACTTTTTCCTGTTTAAAATGTAAGTAAAACATGATTTATTTATAGGAATACTTTGATTTCTCAAAGTTAAAAATAATAAAAATATTAAATTTATAACCAAGAAAATTATAAATTAAGATATGTCTAAAAATTTCATTGTTAATGTATTTTATATTTCAATATTAATCATAGCTCTTAAATATTAATCAAATGCTCTGAATATTATTTACAGTAAATGTAAGGTTTGATTACTTCTTGAATAATTGATGTATTTTGTAGGAATATTATTATTTTGTTAAAATAAAAACCAATAAAAATATATGTATAACTTAATAAGATATAAATTTAAATACAGTACATTGCATGAATTAATATATATATGCACTTACTTAATTAACTTTGCTAACTACAACAACAATCTTTTATTTTGTATTTAATTTGAAATTAAAATTTAACATCACAAGTATCAATTATTGAAATTAAAATATAATTTCCATCGGAGTATTATTTTCTTTAATTTTTATGATGATAAAAGCTTAAGCATTGCTCGAAACCTTTTTTTAAGCAAAGCATTTATGACCAAAGTATGTTTTTAACATTTTTATCACCAAGTTTTTTGTTGTATAACTATTTTCTATCAGCAATTATTAATTTTTTGTACAATATTAAGCAATTAAAAACTAATGAGAAATTCTAGTAAAAATTATATTAGTCTATTATCGTACAGTAAGAAATTATTGGAATAATATTTTATAGTATGTAATATAAGATATTTTGTTACATATTATCGTTCCATACTATATTTTATTATAGTAGATTATAGTATTATGAAAATATTATTGTTAATTATAATATATATTATATATTATGTACTGTTATGTATTATATGTACTATATATTATACTATAATAGATTTTTGCTAAAGTAATGTGCTTTTCATTATATTGTGTGAAGAGGATATTACACTTTTAAAAGTATCTCCTTTAAATTCTCTATTAAACATACAATTAAATAAATGCTACATTCATATGCTCCCTTTATTATACTATATCCAATTTTGAATCAAAAAAGCCAAGATTTGACTCTTGGTCCATTCGATAAAGAAAAATGAGTTTAAAATTTTTGTTTTATTATGACCTACATATTTAACAAATTTATGAATTTTCAGTTTCCCTTATGTAAACAATTTTTTTAATTGAGTATTTTTAACATTCAAACAACTAAAAAAATTTATTAATTAACTAAATTTAAATAAGTTTTTTGTTTATTAAATTTTAAAAATACTAAATCAAAAAGTTGCTTATGTACAACTTTTGTGTCCAAAATTTCAAATACTAAAAGTTAGTAACAAATAATCAGTAAATAATTATTTGAAATAATGATAAAATTTGATGTTTAAGATTGTCTAAAACGAAGTGATTACAAATTCAATAATAAATAACCCGATTAAAGAAGAACCTTATAAAATATGTAAATAAATAATTAAACAAATTGATTTCATTTTAGTTAAGTAAATTATGATTCAATTTAACTAAATTAAACAACAAATATGTAAATTAATTATTTTTAGATGCAAAATAAATATTGAAACAAATAAAATCAATCCGGCTTGTGAATGATATAGATTGAAGAAATATATAAATGATATTCATTAATAAATTTAATAAATAAATTTCGCAATAATAAAAATTAATAAATTATAAATAGAAAATTATGAAATTCAATCAAGACTCGCTCAGAGAAAGGTTAATGAATTTCCAAAAGGAATTACGTCCATCTAATTACAATGATAGGAGTAATTTCAATTTATAATTGATTTCAAGGCCATTTGGAACTGTCAAGGAAAGACGTAACAAATTTAAACATTCAAGGGCCGAACTCTTTCTGGAAGGAAGGCATTAAGGGCAGGCCGGAGTTTATGTCATTTGACGTTATGACGGTCTGTGACACCTATTTGAACCCGTGCATAAGATCGTACTGTGACGCGTAAAAAGACGTCAAATCAGTTGTCTCCGGCCTCCGCTTAAACGATAAAAAATTTCCAGAAGGATGGAATCGGCTAGTAAACAATTGAGGGTCCCGCAACAAAAAGGGGACGAAACGAAATTTCGCCAAATAAGTATTTTCCAAGTACAATATTTTATCAAATTGCTTAAAACGAAATTTGAAAAGTAAGCTTCAGTATTCATACTTCTATTTGAAACTTTTACATGACAAACTTCAGTATATTCCGCGTGTTTTAAGCTGAATTACAATTCTTAATATCAACTATAAACAAAATGGTGAATTTTTATAAATATTTCATTAATTTCCCTTTATATTTTCAATTGAAAAAGTTGTGTTACGAAAGTTTAAGTTTCAAATTTTTAACCATACCAAAATTTTCACAATGCTTTGAAGAAGTTTAGTTGAAATTTTTAGCTCCTTAACTCTTATGTTTAAGAGTAGTGTTCATTCTGTCTCGGCGCTCGCTCTTACAAGCAAAAACAGTAAACAAATCTAGCGCATCGTAGGAGTGAGCGCGTCACATGTCTGTAGAAAAATTAACACTGCTCTTAAACTATAAGAGTTAAGAAGCAAAAATTTTCACAAAACTTCTTCAAAGCATTGTGAAAATTTTGGTATGGTTAAAAATTTGAAATTTAAACTTTTGTAACACAACTTTTTCAACTGAAAATATAAACGGAAATTTTTAATGAAATATTTATAAAAATTCGCCATTTTGTTTGTAGTTGATATTACAAATTGTAATTCGACTTAAAATACGCGGAATACACTGAAGTTTGTCATGTAAAAGTTTCAAATAGAAATATGAATATTTAAAACTATTATGACGAGTTAAAGTGAAAAAAATGCATTAAATTTTTTTTCGCAAAACTGATGTTTTGTTTAAATATTTCATAAACTTTAAAAATTATTAATATAGTTTATTTGGGAAAAAATGCGCAATGGAATTCTCTACTGAAGCTTACTTTTCAAATTTCAATAAGCAATTTGATAAAATATTGTACCTCGACAATTTTTATTTGGCAAAATTTCGTTTCGTCCCCTTTTTGTTGCGGAACCCTCAATTCTGGGAAGTTAAGGACCAATAACAAGAAATTCCTGGAAGGACGAACGCGATAACGTAAATAAGGTCAAGTGGAGGGCGCGCACGTCTGCTCGAACCGCACGAGGGGCCAGCGCTCATCCCCTCCGCCAGGCCAACATCGATGAGTCACTATGGCGACCAATGGCCTATATAAGGGCGCGCACTCAGCCCGGGCTTCAGTTGATGAGCCTTAGTTCAAGAACTGGATTTGTGTGGCTAACTTTTGAAATTAGGCTAGCAGAGCACAAGGGAGGGAGTTAAATAAATATTTAAACACTAGAGTTTACAAATTTAATTAATAGTTTATTAAAACTATCTACTTTAACTATAATACAATTAATCTAATCTTCAATACAAAAATCATTATAATTCTCAACGCGCAAGGGCGAGCATGACCGATCGATCCGAGCTGTCAAAAGACGGGCATGCTCGCTTGTCACGCTTTGTGCGCGGGTTTTACTCTCTCTTATAGGAGTCTGCCCGGTCTAATCATCTCCAAGGCTCTTTACGGTTTCCTAGAATCTGTAACAGAATAAAACAAATTCACCCACGTTTAAGCCAGAGTACTTTGCACGTCTCGAAAGGCAAAGTTCTTATAGAATTATCAGCATTCTAGTCTTTTGAAAAAATTCAAGTAATTTTAACGAGATGTCTGTCCTTACACTATCTAAAATAATGCTTTCTGGTTGGACCACATGTTCTATTTTGTTACTGCAGCTGACCTTTGCGTTCTGAACTGTAGCACCATTATCACATCAAAGCATCATTGATGTGGAACTTTTACTCACAACCAGTTGGATCGAGTCATGCATTCCAAAATGCCTTGCTTTTCCTAGCGGCAGGTTCTCCAAACTGCTCCAAAATGCAGTCGGTTGCCGAGAATGCTCCTTTTGCGTCTACATAGTGTCTGAGAATTCTTTGAATTTATCAGCCTTATTCTCAAATTTTATTTCTATCCTTTTAGTTAGCTGCAAGTAGTTGTACAATCTTCGCCATATTCCACTCACTCGCTGTTGGATTAACTTGGTGCCTTCTCAGCACATTTCCAGTGTACAGTGTATCTGCCTAATAGTAATAGGCTGATAAAGTCAGATGTAAACAGCTTCTCGATAAAAAAAATTTTCATCTCGTCGACAAATTATTTTCTTCTGTTTTCCGCCTTCATCGATTTTCTACTTGATCAGATGTCACTGTTTTATTTTTCTTACCTATCTCTATTTAATTCCAAGGAAGCTCCTAGGATCATTTAAATCTTTCATTTCAAATTTGGTCGTTAATTTGTTTCTAATTTTTTCCTTATGAGATTTCTTGCTATAATTTCGTTATGAGATTGCTCGTTATAAGCATGTAATTTATGCACAGCAGCAGAATAAGGGATTTATCATCTTCTCTCCAAGTAAATAGACATGATTCACGGTCATTAGTTAATCCAGTTTTTCTAGCTGTCTCAGTAGAACGCTTGTTCCATCGGTTCGATCTGATTCTCAAGAGGTACCCTTTTAATCTTACATAACTTTTCTCTTCGAATTTCATCAAATGTATTGATTCCTTCGGCAATCTACAAGTTTTGCTCGTCAATTTTTCAATAAGGAATGTCGTTTACAACGTCTAGTTGTCATACCTCGAGATCATATTTAATTGTGATGGCCAAGCCAATTTGTCATCTGCATGCGTGACACTTTAAACTTCATGCTGCCATCTGCGTCAATTTTCCTTTTCAAAATCCATCTGAAATCAATAACTTTATTGAATTCAGATGGACTTTTTTTCCATTCATTGAATAGGGCTGTTTAATGTTTCCCTTTCCTATTGTATCAAGAGCATCAATGTTATGTAGAATTTCCATGTAAATTTTCTCCATTCAATAAAGCTGATTTCACATTCAATTAACACGCTTCATGAATTTTGTTGCCCTTCATTATCTTGCTTCCTTTTGAAAATCCATCGATAATATTCCGTCCGTTCCTCAAAACTGGTCTATCAACAATTTCCCATACTTAATTTTCATCCAGCGATCTCAATTCCTCGCCAATTTCTTCCCTCCATTCTGTTTCCTGGCGCGAGGACATAGCTTCCATTAAGATGCTGGAACGCCGTTTGTGTGAGCTATTAAGGGTAGAGTCACTTTAAAGGTACAGTCAAAAATCACCAAAAATCACCAAAAAACATTTTTTTTTTAATTCAGAAATGTATTCTAGAAGTATCAAAGAATCTGTAAAAGCATTCATCAGAGTCAAAATAAAAAAATGTCAATGCTTAATTTTTAAATAATAAGAAAACAAACAAAAAAAAAAAACGAATTTTTAAGGAAATTTCATAAAAATGAATAACGCTTTATTTTTTTAAATTTCTGATCGATACTACGAAATGTATTACGAAATACAAAGTATGAGACGTCTATGGCGTGTCAGGACAGTCAGGATTCGACAATGAGAATGCACCGTAATGTTATAGCACATGTACTGTAATGTAACACTGTATGCGCGTCGGCTGCTAATGTTTAATTCGTTGGCTGACAAACCATCTATTTATTTGTTCAAAACGAAATCAATAAATAGAAAACATCATTCAACAAAACAGAATATTCTACAGAAACTTGCAACTGAAAGTTATGCTCTAAAGAAGAAAATCTTAAAACCATTTTAAGTAATCCAGAATAACCTGTTGGTTCAACTAAGAATAGGCATTAAATTTTGTTAGTTAAGGAGGGTCTTGCACGACTCTCTAGTCAACAGAGACTCATTGAATAAATTATTATTAATAGTTACAGAACTTAAAAACCGTTGTAATTAAAATTAAGTGATTGTTCTGAAGATCCTAGGGGGCTCCGCCCCCTGCGCGCCTACAAGGCTCTTTTTTTAGCTGTCTTTCAGGAATGTCTTCAAAATTGATTCTACTTTTTATAATAATTCTGTAAAACTATATTTTATGTATACATTTCATATTGTTCAAGAGCATTAATTTTCAGTTTTTTGTTCTTGGTTTTTAATTTCTTTTTGCTTCCTCCTAGAGGAAGCTTTGTGGTAGTAATTTTTAGAGGTGTTCGAAAAACCTGTTATAATTGTATTTTAAGGTCTCAGGAACAAGAATCAATGGTTTTTGAAGAATGTCTGTATGGATGTATGTTTTATTTTATTTTACGAGGGAGTATGGGAAATCTTCATCAACCGACGCGGCCATAAGCAGATCGCGCCGGCCGGCTGACGACTCCTTGCCGCCAGTAGACACCAGGAAGGAACCACACTTCCTGGTAGTGTGAGATTCTTACTCACTAAAACCCATAACCCTTTTCTCTATAGCTAAGCCACCCCGGGAACCGCCGTTAGGCATTACTTCGGGGTGGGGCCATTGTCCTGTGAAGACCCTCCTAGATGATGGCTCTCTGGCCACTCTACTTGTTGGCTCGTAGCCTCGTCCGTGTATCTTGACGCGTATTTTCCAGTGTGTGTGTGTGTTCGTGTGCGCGCGCACGTGTGTGTATGTGTGTGTGTGTGCGTGTGTTGTTACGGGTGTGTGTCGGTATGTGTGTGTGCGTGTGTGTTTTGCAGTGTTTCTATGCGTGGTCATCTTCTATGTACATGTCTGAACATTTGCTTTTCTTGTCAAAGTCGTAATTTCCTTTGATTCGTCTTTTTTTTTGAGAACTTCAGCTGCGTAGGCGCTTGTTGCCTCCCACTGTAGCGCGGGCACTCGAAGAATACGTGCTCGGCATCCTCACCGACTCCTTCGCATGTTGGGCACTCAGGTGAATCCTCATGTTTGAATTTATGAAGATACGTCCGAAAGTATCCGTGCCCTGAGAGCATCTGAGTCAGGTAGAAATTTACCTCTCCATGTGGGCGCTTGAGCCACGTGTCAACTTGTGGGATCAAACGATGTGTCCATCTTCCGCTATTAGACGAGTCCCATACATTTTCCACCGACATAGGCTATTGGTTCTCTCATTCCTTCTTATTTCTGTTGCACTCAGCGTGCTCGATCCTTTCTGACGGTATAGTGCTCTTCTTTCTTCTGCTACACAGATGGCGTCTTCAGGTACCGTGCGGTAAGCGCTGGTAACACGTAGGGCGCTTAGTCGGCAAACTGATGGCACCTTCCGTCTACATTCCTTTGTCTTGAGTGCGTCTGCCCAAATGGCAATGCCGTACGTGAACGCTGATGTAATCGTGGATGTTAGGAGCGCTCTTCTCCTTTGTTTCGGACCTCCAACGTTGGGCATTAGCCGAGACA
>JAWWEO010019540.1:0-13822 GCA_035582975.1 Ormyrus labotus | reverse complement strand
TGAGATTGTAAATTTCTATTAATTGAAATCTGTAAATTTCTATTTAAACAATTAAATGAGATTAAAATAGTGTAATTACTGCCAACAACTTTCTTCAAAATCTATCTTATTCATTGTTCAATAATATTGCAAGGTTCACTCTCTATCTGAATTTATTTATCTTTATAATTTTGATTCATTTCTTTAAAAGTTAAGTTTGCAAAATATTTTTTAGAGAGACTCGAAAGGATGGTAGGTGATGAAAGGGATGAATAATCATTCGAGTGTAATTAATTTTTAATCTTATTTATTCAAAATATCGAAAAATTTTACAATCATAATAATGCTATTGTCGTGTAATTGTTACAATTGCTTTCAAAGTGTATCTGGGAATAGTGTGTGTGTGTGTGTGTGTGTGATGTGTATTGAACTTATTCGTCTAACAAATTATTTTAGTGTTCGTTTTATTATCAATAATTATCGCATGATCACGCAACCTTCCTTACCGATGGAGGTTATTCGTTCGCAAATTATTCAGAAAGTTACTCCGCGACACTTAGAACGCGAAATTATCAATTTTACTACGCGACCCTGTTTTACCGACCGGGCTCCCTACTATTACCGACGGAGTCAGGTAGTCGTTTCCTACGGCGCGTACCCTGAGGTGGGGTGGAGGACTGTCTCAGAGTTGACGGAGTCCATCTAAGTGAACCCCCACTCGAAACACCACCCCCCTTCTCCCCACTACTCTCTGCCTAGTAGGTCTTGCCGCCACCAAGCTCTAATAGCTAGGTGACTCGGTTAGTTTCGCCGAAACTAGTCCTAACCTTACCTTCTAGGCAAAACGGGTATTAAGAAATGGCGGCGGAAATTTATTTTGCAAACGTTTAATTTCCATACATTCGATACATTCGTAAAAAAATCTTCAATCAGCGACTTTCACCACAGATCTGCCATCAAAGACCTTTCACATAAGTCTGCTATCAGCGACCATCAACACAGATCTACCATCAACAACCTTCAATACATGTTTGCTATCAGCGACCTTTCACAAAGGTCTACTATCAGCAACCTTCAAAGTAGATTACAACAACCTTTCGATTATTAAAATTAATATTTACAGTATATGTTAATATACATTAAATTTATACACATTTACAAAGTTTTTTTAGCAAAGGATTAGGCCTTCTTTCACTAACTTTTGAATTTACAAAAATAATTCTAAGGGTAGTGATGGAGGGGATACCTCTTAAAAAACATGCGCCTATATATCTATTTCATGGGTGGTGTGGAAAAGATAAAAAAATTATAGATAAAGAGAGTAAAAATTTAACGTTGATCAGATCGTACATAACGTTTATGATTAATAGGAGGTGAGAAGGAGGGGGGTAGGAGGAGGACCGAGGAGGGGGGAGGGTAGCTCACTGCTGAAAATAATTATAAAAATATCGTAGAAAGAAGCGAGTTTTTTCCTTATTTTGAGGAGGGGGCATGGGGGCGGAGGGGAGACGGGGGGGGGAGGGGGGGGGCTGAACGACAAGCATAACGCTTACAACTATATAATATAGTAAGATATATATATGATCCATGACACTAAATTTTGTAATCCCGGTCATATTGGCTGGAATAGTGTAATCTACTTTACCATTATTTTGATCATAAGTATTGACGGGCCCAAAGTCTAAAAATAGGCAGTTTTTAATTTATAATATATTTAATTTTTTTATATGTATATATAGTATGAGAGAAATCTCATCGTCGTTTGTGAGAGAGCGAGTACATGAGAGTGCTTGTGTGAGTGAATCTTAGGGCTAAACGCAGCGAGAGAGCCGCGCGACAATCGAGACGTACACCAACAACGGCAGCCAAGACAACATCAGCTGTTTCCGAGGCGTGAAGCCGAATAGATAGCGGCCAAGTGTCTGCGCCTCCGTTCCGTCGATAGGAGCGTGGAGCGTGGTGTAGCGGCCTGACCCACCGCAAATCCACCTCACGAATTTGAAATAATTGCCCAAGCTCTGCTCCGAGCAAGGGACTCCACAGTACTACCGCTACCCTGCGACTCTAAGCGAGATGAGAGCTAGCAACACCCTTCGAGACTAGAAAGCACCGGCTGCGTTCGAACGAAGCCACTCTCTCGCCTGCCGGGAAACCGATCGCTCATGCGTTCGATAGATCCGTGTTTGATTCTCAATTTAATAATTTGCTATCGATAATTACGGTAGGTACGATATGTCGCATAGTTTTGTGTTTGTTTCTTTTGACTAGAATTAATATCGATCTTTTTAATTTAGCTTTATTTAGTTGTGATTGTTGTGTGTGAGAGAGAAAAGCTGAGACCTGATGGAGCCCTGTCGAGTCGACATCATCATCCGCGTCTCCCGCGAGAATCTCGTCTTGGGACGAGTTGCGTCGACCGCGCGATTTAAAGCTAGCCATTATATTTAATTGTTATAACTTTGTCACGAGACAATGCGGAAAATCTAGCGGGATGATATGATCTATATTCGGTTATAGAATTACTCTTTTGCTTTGTAGATCATTCTTTCTATTTCTATTCATCAAATTTAAGCTTTTGACGTTATGCTTGGCTTTTATTGTTTACGCCGTTTTCTCGCCTTACCCACTTTGCAGCCTCCAGGTACGAGACGACGCTTGTTAAATAATGTGCTTTTTCTTGGATAGCTTATTCTCACCAGTTTTGTGGAATATGCTTCGAGCGAGGTAATTTTGAATCAAGCGAAACGTAAATATATCTGATAAAAATCTATGTAATAATAGATATATTCACAACGTAAATAGCGATTTTTAATCTTTCATATCTCGAAAACTATCCATTTCTGGACTTTGTGCTAATAGGCACTTTTTTCAAGAGGTTATGAAGTACATTGTACCAAAAATTCAGCTAATTTCACAGAGAGCTTAAACCCATAAGGTTTGATGCCGAGTCCTTTATTTCTAAAAGTTAAAATAAAAGAGGATCAATAGGGTATTAGTCCTGGTTTTTGAGTCAACCGTTTCTTTGTGCCTTTCACAAAAACACATGTCAACCGTATAATTAGATTCTGATAATTTCCTGTAATCGAGAAAGGCTCGGGTTTTAAATCTATTCAATAGAAAAGGAAAAACAAAAATCGCTAATACGTCACAGTATTTGGGGTTCACAACTTCTAGTAAGGCTTGTATCGCTCTTTTAAATTGACGCTGTTTACTACTTTCTTGCGCGAACTGTACAGCGTGCTTTGATTATGCTTGCGCCGCACGATCGGCGTGATAGCTCTTAAACGTTAACTGTGCACCTGAATATTTCTATTGACGGAACGCAAATATGATGAAAAGTTATTGTTATCAATATCTACATACAGCGATGTTAACTCTAAAATCCAAATTATAATTTGTATTTATTTCAAGCCATGCATTGAAGAACATATTCTATGCAAACAAAATTAATTATTTGAAATGTATGAAAATTTGCTAAAATCTTGTAACGAGATAAATAGTTACTTTCTTCGTTATTTGGCTTTAAGCTTATAACAACCAGGAGACGAATTAAAATTCAAATTTAAAATCTAAAATTTAAATTAAAAAATTAAATTATTATTAATTAAAAAATATTCTTATTATTAATATTGTAACGGTTTGTTTTGCCTGCTTGGCAGACATATTGTTTAATTAGTAGTGGCTCGGGATAGCAAGGAGTTTATTAATTTATATTTTTTCTTAAGAGCTTTATCGACGATTCGTTGAGAAATAATACCTCGTTGAGTGCGATTCTGCAACTACGCGGCGCTAGCCTAATGCAGCTTCGGGTGTAAAATTCAGCTTCTTTAGAAACTTAAGAGGTTAGGTACACTTGGAAAACGAGAAAACATGCTTTTTTGTTTTTTTTTTAACAACGGGTTTTATTATTTTGTCACAGTTTTACCGGGATTGTAAAACTGGACAAGGGGATTTGGGAAGCTGTAGGAAAACTGTAAAGGAATAAGGATAAGGAGAAGGAAAAAGGGAAGCTCAGAGAGAGCGCGTGGGTGGAGTGTGCCGTAGCCGCTCAGGAAGGCAGTAATTAACACTTAAATAAATGCTTAAACTTTAAACTAACTAACTTTATTTCATCAAGAAAAATTAAACACTGTAATTCACACATATTATTTTACGGGCGCCAGCCGCGACAAAAACGCGGCACCCAAAGCCCAAGGTCGCGCACACCGTGAGCACACACAAGTCGCAAACGCGAGCGAAACCGATTCTTCTCGGATTTAATATCCGAGCCCAAGTTTAACTAAAAATTTAATAGCTTTAATAACCAAAAATAACCAACTAAATTTCTACGTGGCACAAACTATCTCACGCAGAGCTAAAACCAAAAACAACGTCCGAACTGTTCAGCGGATCCCTCGAGTGTGTCGGTGATCGCAAGCGAGAGGTCTCTTCCGCCTTTCTATCTCGCGCCGGCGTACTCGCTCGCCGCAGCCCGCGTATCGCTGCGAACTGCGGTAAGGCTAGATGCGCTCGCGCGTGGTTTTCGATGTGCTACCTTGTTCTCATTGTTGTGAAGCTGTAAGTGGCGGTTGTATCTAGGTAAGATTTCTAATATTTGTTCCGTTCTCCTTTGCCTTTTAATCTAATAAGAGCTGTGCTCTCCTTCTCTTCTTTTGTTCCAGGTGCTGTAATACGGCTGTAGTCCGGGCGGGAAACGGCGGAGCAGCGACTTGGAAATGCAATGACGGCAGTGTGTTTTAGTTTCTCCAACTTACCCTCTTCCCTGTCGCCAAGTAAGTATCAATCTGTAAGGTTCCTTCGTCTTTATTTTCCTCATTTCGGTATTGCCGTCTGTAGTGTCGCAGTTTCTGTATTATTGCTTATTTCAAACTGTGTCATCCTTAACTCAATCCCACGTTTACTCTTGTATATGAGAGGCACCCTCTACCTATAGCAGAGCTGTGCACTCTCTCTTGCCAACTTAAATAAAATACTAATGCTTCAATATTTCCAGATGATCTTGTTGATACTCGTTCCACTTCTTCCAGTGGAGAGACCAGGAACAGCAAGGCCAGCGCATGGATCTGCTGTGCTTGGATCTGCCAACAAGTTTGCTGCGATGCGAGGGCCTCTGCAGAGAGCTTTGACAAAAGCTATTAAAAGGTAAGGATCCATATAATCTACCTCGCTGTAGTTTTTCTTGTGTAGAGTAATAACTCTCAGTTTAATGACTCTTCTTTTTGCAGGTCTTCCCTCGGATGCTGCCCAGATATCCTCCCCTTTCATTTTATTTAATTCTAACTGCACGGTCGGTCTGTGTGTGCTCGGGTGGGTACCACCTGGGTCCTGGATGCGACTCTCCAGGATCCAGAGGTGAATTAAGGAGTCGAACTGCAGCTAGAATAGCCTGGGCGAATCTGTACAGTCACAAATTATAAAAAAAATGCTCTTAAATTTAAATTATCATCATCCAGTCATATAAATTTTTTGGAATGAAAATAGCAAAAAATAACAGAGTTATAATAAATCTTGCAGAGGTCCAAAAAGAAAGGTATAAAAAATACAAAAAATATGTTTTGCGAAAGTAGTGGGTTATTTTTTGAATATATAAACAACTCCCACGCAATTTTTCATTCCAAATAGTACTAGTGGACTAGTTCCAAATAGTATATGGACACGCATTTATCTAAGAAAATATATACACTAAGCGATATATGTCTGCATATTTTAAGTTTTTAGGGCAAAAGAATAATAGATCCACGAAAAAAAAATTTTTTTAAATTTTGCATTCATGGTACTGGTCAGAAGAGGTTAAAACTTAAAGCTACCTCAGACTCCAAATATTAAAATTGATGCTGTGTCTCACTATCTCCTGGGCTGGACGTTGACAGCAAAATCTAATTTTATTCCTCTTCACGCTTAACCGCTCCCTGTAATCTAAACAATATATATTTTATATATTGTTGGTAAAATTTAAATCTAAGAAGCTTAATTAAGGAACTCAGAGAATCAAGAATATGCTAAAAAGTCAAAATTTAGCATTATTCACTGTCTTAAAAAATATTTTTATTAAATTATATTGAATAAATATATTATACCTTTAACTTTTGCTTTGTGTTTTTCAAATAAATTTTTATTATGAATACCTCCATTGCTAAACTTCTGAAAAAGCAGACAAAATACAAAGAATCAATTCAAACATTTTAATTACAATTTTCAATTATTATATATATACTTATTTTAAAGCCGGTTCTTCTTTGGATGGTAAATCATGATTACTGTAAAATCTTGATAACTTATGCAGCTTTTGCAGCTCCAATTAATTAAAAATGTAACTTCCAATCCTTACGATCCTCATCTTTGAAATTTAACGTGTGTAAAATGTTTTTGAAAAGACGGCCGTTTCGTATACTAAAATCTGGACTAGCTTTCTAACATACCACTTCGTATCGTTCTACTGTTCCATTGCACACACGGGATTTCTGCTTAATACATTGGATACACTATTTTCAACATCCTTCCGATAATCTATTGTAAATTCCCACTGCCTTAACTCCAACGCCCACCTTGCTAATCGTCTGGATAGATTATCTAATTTTTCGAGCCACTTAATCGATTAATGATTTGTAATAACGGGGAAATTATAGCTTTCTAGGTAGTGCCGCATCTTCCAAATGGCCCATTTTACCGCTAAACATTCTAACTCCGTTACTGAATAATTCTTTTCTGCGGGATTCAGCGTTTCGCTTGCATAGACTATTATTCTTTCTACTCCATTTTCTTTCTGCGTTAATACGGCTCCTAACCCTTCAAGACTTGCATCGTTTTGTAAAATGAACTCGAGATCCCAGTTTGGACAAGTTAAAATTGGAGCTTCAGTAAGTCTCTTCTTTAACTCTTTAAATGCTCGATCTTGCTCTTGGGTCAAATTCCATTTAGCAGATTTCTTTATCAAGCTGCTGAGTGGGCTTGCCACTTGTGAAACATCCTTGAAAAATTTTCTATACCATGACAGCATGCCAAGGAATCTTTTAAGTTCCTTTGGGGACATTGGCTCTGGTAATTCTACGATTGCTTTGACTTTTTCTGGATCTGTATGCAATTCATTTTTATCGACAATATGGCCGAGATATTTTAACTGGTTCCTTCCAAAATGGCATTTATCGGGATTAGGTCTAAGTTTCACCTTTCGAGGTGCCATTGATGGTGTAACAATTCTTTCGAATAATCTCTCGCAAATGGTATCACATTAAATTCAAAAAGTCCGTGGCCAGACACTGCAAAAGCTGTAAGAGGTTTGCTTTCCTCTTTTAAAGCCACCTGCCATTATCTACTTTTCAAATCACTTGTCGACAAAATTCGAGCTCCTCTTAACTTATCCAAAATTTGATTTATTTGCAGTAGAGGATAGATATCTCTACGAGAAACTTCGTTTACTTTCCTAAAATCAACACAGAATCTGTATTTTCCATCCTTCTTCTTTGCGATGACAACGGGACTACTCCATGGGCTTTCTGAATTTCGAATGACTTCTCTACTTCTTGATCTAGGAGCTCTGGATTACGGGGTCTAATATCGTTGTTTAATCGGTGTTTATCTATCAATTTAATCTCATGCTGCACTAAAGAGGTAACACCTTGTATTTAGTTGAATTTCTCCATTTCTGACTTCACGAAATTATCCAATAAAGCTTTTTTCTCTTCTGATAATTCTATTAATCCATCTTTATTTTACAGTGCACATAAATCTTGCACTGTAAAATTCGGTTTCAACACGTTCCCCTTAATTATAATTTCCATCTCGAGTTTTAGTAAAATGTCCATCCCTAGGAGTATCTCATATTTCAACTTCTCCATTATTAGAAACTTATGCCGAACGTACATATTTAATATTTTTCTCGTGCCTTCGACGCATCCTGTTATTGAAACGGGAGTTCCTTCTGCAAGTTCGGAAACCATTCCTTCGTGATATCGTTTCCATTTATTTTGTCTACAAACTCGTGCAACTTCTGGTTTAAGCTATGAAGCAACTGATCCTGAATCAATGAGACTTTTATAAAAGTGGAGTCCAATCTTTACGAACAAATGCTGTCGATTATATCAATTATTTATTGTGACTATCTGGCCGGGCCAACCGGTTTCGCGGAATTGCAATTAGAGTTCTTTGTATAGACATTATCTCTTATCTGTACCGCAGTGTACACAAAAAATGCGCGGTTTATTTCGGCAATTTATCCTATTATGCCCGCGTTGCTTGCATCTCCAACAGCATTTTGACTGTTCATAACTTGCCGAAACTGCTGTTATACTGGGTCTCTGCGTAAATGTCGTTCTCTTCTCTTTGCTCATTATTTTCCATGTTTCCTCGATAGTCTCTACTTTCTTAATTAATTTATTTACATTTGTAAAACTATCTCGTGACACGTGTAACCGTAATTCTGGTTTCATATTGTAGTAAAGGTTATCTAATTGCGGTGCCATTTCTATTCCTCCACGACGTCGCATTAGTGTAGATAATACTGTAACGTATGCTCTAAACGGTTCCGTTGGACTCTGCTTTCTATCGCTTATTACTTATCTAAATGACGCTGCTCTCCAGGCGATAAGAAAAAAATCACGCATTTACTTGCTGCAATCGCGCCCAGGAATCACATGTTCCTGCTGCGTTTCTATACCACAGCTTTGCATCTCCACGTAATAACTCCGGGAAGCCTTGCAGCAAGTGTGCCTCCGAAAACTCATACGCTCTCTGTAATTCCACAACTCTTTCTAGAAACGAATATAAATCATTCCCGTCCAAGTAACAGTTCCATTTACGCATCTATGGTCTAAAATTTTTGCAGTCGCGTTTTGATTTTCTCGCATTACAATTATTTGAGGATTCGTCGTTGGCTACCGTTCCAAGCACGGCGTTAAATCTTTCTTGATCTATCTTTTTATTCGCTTCTTCATCACAATCTAACGGATCTGTCGGCGCCTCTGGAAACAAATTTGATCTCTGTTCGGACACCATGTAACTTTCCTTTTTTTCTGTCAACTGTAAGAGTGACATTTCGGCTCACCACGCCTTAGCGTCTTCTTACAGCGCACATTTTATAACCACCGTCACTTATGTATTTAATTAATCCTGACCTATACGTTACCGAATTCGTTCAGGGCGCGAGGGTTCGTCGACGTATAGGTACAACGTTAGAAGATGGAATTTCGAGGTTTGCCAAATAATATAGAGATTAATTTTTTCATCTAAAACTATTTATTAAACTAAATGAAACTTAACAAATTAATTATATTTTAATCTGCTGCATGGGCGTTTTCGACGCAGTTACCTCGTCGGCGCACGATCACCTAGAAAATATAAATTTTAACAACAATTAGCATTACCGCATGCTTTTACGACGCCTAATTCTAATCATTAGGGTGTCCGCACCGGCTCAATTTGCCGTGTATCACCTCGCCCCCGAGTAAGCCGAACTCCGGATCAATATCGCTCAACTCGCGATCCCCGATCCTTTTCGGAGTTCTTTACCGGCTCAGTGCGCCGGGCATACTGCCTAATTAGCGAGCGCGCTCTAATTTTATTCTAATCGGACGGAAGAGGGGCGCTCCCCCTTCCCGTGTTCGCAACGGTAGCGTTTGCTCGGCGAAGTAATCACGCGCGATTAATTGAATCTTCGCAAAGGTATTCATAATAAAAATGTATTTGAAAAACACAAAGCAAAAGTTAAAAGTATAATATATTTATTCAATATAATTTAATAAAAATATTTTTTAAGACAGCAAATAATGCTAAATTTTGACTTTTTAGCTTATTTCTGGTTCTCTGAGTTCCTTAATTAAGCTTATTATATTTAAAGTTTACCAATATATAAAATATATATTGTTTGTATAATAGTTAAAGAAATTTGGCAAAGCAAATTAATGAACTATTTCGGTAATATTAAATTCTTTATGGTAATAAAATACAGCCGTGTCTGGGACGGACATGTGCATCGGACAAGCACACGCTTGAGACTGAAAAACTATAAGTAAATATACATGACGACCTCGAGGTGGCAGCACTTATCAGTAAGCTTAACAGAGTCTATAGCATATAATAGTACAGGTTACATAAATACTTCAACAGTTTGGATTACGAAAAGCGGTTAAGCTGTAAGCTTAAAGAGGAATAAAGTTACTGCAGAAATCCACGTGGATACCCAGACTAAAATCCACGTGAATACCCAGATTAAAATCCGCGTGGATGGCAAAAAAATCCACGTTGATGCTCAGGCCAAAATACACGTGGATACTGCAGAAATCCACGTGGATGGCAAAAAAATCCACGTTGATGCTCAGGCCAAAATACACGAGGATACTGCAGAAATCCACGTGGATGGCACAAAAATCTTCGTAAGTACGAAGACGAAAATTCACGTGGATATCCTTCTAAAAATTTTCAATAGGGATTGTAAATTGTATAAATAAATATTAAATAAAGGAAGTAAATATAGAAAATAAAATTCTTTAAAAGTGAAACACTAAAATGTAGAAATTAAAATTGTTGAAAAGTAAAAGAATAAAATCAAGTAAATCAAGTAAAATGTAATTAAAGTGATAGTGTGGTTAAGCATTCTTTTAGTTTTGATAACTTGTAATAGTGCAAAACAAAGTAATGGAATCAAGAAAAAGAACTCGCTCGCAAGAGTATCTGAGGTAAGAGTATCAGCACTATCTTTCAAGGTTACAGAATTTTTCACTTCAAGAACTTGTTAGAAAGAATAAATTTTGTGACCTGTTGTAAACTTTATGGAGGTGATGTGAGTTTTAAGGAAAAGTTAAGAAAAGGTCATGATGGTTAGTATGAATTGAAGTATTTGAACTGCACATTTGCCCAAAGTTTTGCAAATTGCAGTAAAGAAGGAAATTAATGTGACTTCAATGTGAGATCAGTACTTACTAGACGGTTAAGTGGCAACGGATTAAGTTGTTTGAAAATTTTTTGTGGAGCCATGGACCTGCACCCGCCAAAAGACTTTTAAAGCTTAAAACAAGCTTCTGAAATTAAACAAAAAGCTGCTCATGATGAAGCTGAAATACGTATGCACATGCTGTCGCCAAAGAAATTGTTTTTTCGTCACAAAAACGACCTGAATAAGACACGTATGTTCAAAAAAATTAACAACTGACTGATGATCCAAGAGAGGATTGCCAGAACATAAAAGTAAAAGGCGACGGCACATAGTGGTTTTTTTCCAAAAAAGCTGGCCAAAATGCAATTTGTGAAGTTTGAAATTGCGTACTATAAATGTCCTGCATATATTTTACAATATATATATAACTGCAATTTTGACTACTGTTGATATTACATTTTTGAATTTATTTTTAATTTTTAATTTTTTAGTATATTTTTTTAAATTATATTGTATAAAATAAAATTTATTCAAAGTGTACAAAGTGTTGATACTTGTACACTAAAAAACATTGGAAGTGCAGCTGCCCTTACAAGCTAAGTTGCTCCGCTTTCTTGTTTTATATTAACTGGAATAGCAGTAATAGAAAAACAAAGGAGCGTTTTTATAGTATGCGCGGGATTGTTACTTGCACTGAGAAAAAAATTTGATTGAATCAATGGAATTTTACCATTAACTATCCATAACCAAAATTTTACTTAAATTGGTAGGATGAACACAATTAATTTTTCAGTAAAGGTTTGTTGTTTTAACAGGCTAACATTATTGATTGAATTTAAATTTATATTAATTCAAATTTATCAAAGAAAATTCAATAAAAATATATTGCTTCGAATTTCTATATTATATCTCACCTCCTCCTCCTCCTCCTATGGCTCTTTCGGATAGGTAGAAGTAACGCTGGCTTTGTTTTTGCAGTACACTTTATTCAACCGCTGTTACTATATATGAAGTAGGCTACCGATGCGGTCTTATATACTAATCAACTCAAAGTCTGCCACTTGCACGTAGATTCCGGCCTAAGATCCTTCAGCCATCTATCGGCTCTTGCAACAGGCGTGGAAAAGCCTGTCGTTTTGAACGCTCTCTTGTTTCATTACATGATGTAAAACTATACATTCTATGCATTTCTTAAAATGCCAGAAAAATAATGTTTATGTTGTCACGGTGCGTTTTAAACAATTATTGTTTATTGCCCGCGCACCTGACAATTTATTTATTAGTTTGACAAACCCGGTAGTTGTTTGGGCTAATCAACACGAATTTGCATAGGGTTGAGAAATAAATTTAAAACAATGATCAATTTTCAATAACAATATATTATCAACAATAATCATAAATAATACACTCCCGAACATCCACCCTCATAAACACCCAATATCTCCACGAAACTCCGAAAACTCAAACCCGACCTCTTACTCCGAAATCTCAACCGAAACTACTTTTAAATTCTGTTAATCTCAGTCACTCACACAAACATACTCACACTCACACACGAAAATCTACGTGTACGCAGACACGTCAATATAATAAAATCAATATGCATTAGTTCCCCGAAAATCAAAATACTGATAGTCAAAACAATGTCTTAGTCCGTTGCTCCTTGATTGTCGTCGTAATGCGCACCTGTAAACATACTCCTTTTTGGAGTTGCGCGCACGGACGGCCTCACGACTTTTCGTCGCAACGCTTTCACTGACCCTCATAGCCTTTTACGTACATCATAATATATGCGAAACAAAAAATTGTATTCTTAAAGATGTTCTGCTTTAGACAAACAACTTTTTTAAGGAATTAATTTTTTTTACTATTATTTTAATAAATATTTCTTTGAATGAATAGTTTACTGTCTTAATTATTTGAATGTACTGTTTAATTTGTTATAACAAGTGTTTTTATTTTAAAAATCTACTAATTATTGATTTAAAGTAAGATCCGCTTATTTCAATGGTACTACTTTTATTTCAATCTGCGTTCTATTAAATTAATAGTATATTCAGTTGTGTGCATTTATCAGTACAGATTCTATTGGATCAATGACAGTTTCATTGATGTATTAGAATCCGTGTTGAAAACGTCTGATAAAAACAATTAAAAAAAAAATTGTAATTGATTTAAATTGATATATGCACCCGAATTTTCTTATAAAATCTCATAAAAATTCAAGATAAAAAAAAAAATTAAATGAAGTAATCAAAAATATTTACAAGTTTTTGTAAGGTTTTATTAGATAACACTAATTTTAATCACATAAGTTCTTATAAAAATTATTTTTTAATAGTACTTATAAGATTTATTTTATTTTGACAAGGATTTATAAGCCTATTAAGAGACACTTCAGTTTTCTAAGTTTTAATAAATTGTTCAACTAATGAGATTTTATGTGTCATTTTGAGGTTATTAGTTATGTGTTTCTTTAAGTTTGTACAGATTTCTGAATCATTTTATAGAATAGTATTTTAATGAACTTATTAGTTATTAGTTTTAATCTGATTATTATAAGATGGTTTTTTAACTTATTAATTTTAATTTATCTAATTGATAGGATTTTATGTTTAATCTAATAAATAATGAAATAATTTTTTTTTTCTAATTTTACGGATTTTGCTTTCTCCTAGAGGAAGCATTGTGACAGTAATTTTTGGAGTTCGAAAAATCGGTTATAATTGTATTTGAAGGTGTCAGGAACAAAAATAAATGGTTTTTGATAGGTGTGTGTGTGTGTGTGTGTGTGTGCGTGTGTGTGAGCATGTGTATACGCCGTATCTCAGCTTCTACTGAACGGATTTTCATCGTTCACGGCTCATTTTTTTGCTTTTTTTTTGGCGGCAGAAAATTTTTTTTTTGTTTAGCTTATTTGTTTTTGTTTTATCGCAAATTTTCGATTTTTGAAAAAGTTAATTTTAATTTTTTTTA
>JAWWEO010019539.1:0-13824 GCA_035582975.1 Ormyrus labotus | reverse complement strand
CTCTTGTTTTAACCCCTTGATTTGATTAATCAACACTCAGGCACTTGTGCCGAGACGGATGCGCTACACAATAAATTTATTTGTTGCTCGCAAAGAACCAAAATCAAGTTGCTTCACCTTAAATAAAAAGCGGCTCGCAACACATACAACCTATTGCGTGAATTTCTACATAGATTTTTGAATAGAAATCCATATAGAATCCATATAGATTTCTACATAGATTTTTTATTAGAAATCTATATAGAATCCATATAGATTTCTACATAGATTTCCATAGATTTCTACATATATTTCCAAACAATGTAGTATGTGACTTTCTACATAGATTTTTTATTAGAAATTTATATAGAATCCATATAGATTTCTACATAGAATTTTTAGAGATTTGTTTAATAGGGCGGTATCTAATCATGATGACATTATAATCTAACTTGAACTCGCACGGGGAAGGTCTTAATGCATGTCAGGAAATGCAGCTGTGTCGCCACTCGATCGTAAAAATCGTATCTAGGAAACGCTTGAGAAAAGGCTTGGGAATTTTTGACGCGCATCCGCCCTTTTCGTTTATGTTTCCTCTCTAGTTTTTCGTAGTGTATATAAACTACAGCCGATCGTATTATCAACAATTCCCTAAAAATATCCGTTCCGCTATTTTGGCGTATTAATTATGTAGCTATAATTTATTATATATTTAACATTAGGATTGCATAAAACAAGCTTACGTTATTAAGTGTTATCATCCGAATTAAACTTAACAATAACATTGGAAGTAATTCTAATGTTAATTCTTAATTAATGCTTACAAAAGTTACAGCTAAAGTCCTTATTATCTATTATATTTCTGTGTGGCTGAGTATCCGCTGCTAATCTAACGTTATGCTATGCCTTTTTCAAGTGTAAGGCCGGGTCAATAGCCTGTTTATCTTTTCTACATGTACGGCCGGTGTAGTGCTTACAGGGACATTAGGCTTGGACGTTACAAAACTAAAACTCATTTCCATCATTCTATCTACCGAAGTGAAGAAAACGTTACGATTTACGCTTATTAATTTACAATGAAATGTTCGAATAATTTTAATTAATTTTAGCATGATAATGTTACTGTAGCCAGCGATAGTAAATTTATGTTTTAAAAAGTAACGAAATTAGCTTTCTCAAATTCGCGAGTTTTAATATTTCTCTAAGAAAATATGATTTTTACTAAAATTACTGTAAATGTACAAAAATTTCTTTCTTTCATTTTAACAAATTGCTAATTTAAGCTTTTTCTGTCAAGTTCCATCTTTCGAATTATCAAAAAAGTTTGTTAAAATTTTCAAATACCGGTAGAAACTTTTTCAGGCTTATTGTTAATAAAATAAAGTTTTAATGTTAGGAGTAAATTTATCTTTTATTGATTTTTTCATAACCCTTAATTTTCAAATATCAAAGTTCTTCGGTATTTTTAAGGAGCTTTAAAAGCTTCAATGATTGAAATTTCAAGTTTTTTATTTCTACGATCAATGACTGTTACTATTTTAGTAACCTCTGCTATACGGCAGAGCGCGAACAGCTGAGCGCGAACGGCACAGCTGAAACGCTTGGTGCATGCGTACGCAGCGAGGCAGCGAAGGAAGAGAGAGGGCGCGCGGCGAGCGAGCGCTCCCCACTTGACGCCCCTCTCTTCCAGCCGTCTCCTGGCGCGCCGCGCTCATTCGCTTAATCTTCCAATTTTGAATTGCCCTTATCTCCGGATCTACGCATCGAATCGAAAAAAGACGGATAGACGTATGTCTTAGAATTGTTTCCTCTATCCCTTGGTGTCAAAATCATGAGGATATTAATTAACACGTTAATCAGCTTGAGATGTCGCTACCAAATAGAGAGAGAGAGAGATATACAGAGAAAGATACATAGAGAGAAGACTCGAATGACTTTTATTAAAGAATAAATTAATTAACTAACCGTTATTGTTAATTGAATAAGAAATTTATTTAAATTATAAGTTCAATTAATTAAATTCTATATAGTGTAAACAATATAGAGAAGCACAAACATAAATGTTGATTCTCTATATTTTAGGTTAGTACATACCACGTGTATATTTGTAACTATTATTATTATATATGATTAAATAAAATGATTTCTATATTTTAGACGAATCAACCGTGTGTTTTTGCTTAAGAAAATAACAACCTATTATACAAGATGGACCATTTTAATCGCTCCACACATATGCAATATTTATTTGTATAAATTCATCTACATTTCATACCAATTTTACATTCAAGTTCAATACTGAATGTAAGTATTATTACACAATTTATAACCACGCTAGAAATGAAGAATGTATATATTATGTTTTTCTTTGATAATTTTTACCAATATTTTTATGTTATTACTTTTTAATTTTATTTTATTTATTTAGTTATTCACTTTAGTTTTTTAATTTAATGCTAAATAATTATAAACTTAAATCATTTGCATAATTTACATAGTTTTAAAAAGTTTATTTAAAGCAACAGAATTTCTTATAATAGTAGTTTAAAAATGATATAAAATATAGAAAAAGTTATAAAATTTATATCACCAAAATCAAAGCCTTATTATATGTGAAAACGAGTATTTTTTATGTTATTTTAGGTAACGATTCTTTTGAAAACAATATAAACATTGCAAGGTTCACTCTCTATTCAAAAGCTTCTACGACTCTACTTTTATCAATTCTTTATTTTTAGAGAGAGAGACTCGAAAGGATGGTAGGTGGTGAAGGGTAAAAGAAACAATCATTCAAGTAGAATTAAATTTCATTTCTTATTTATTTAAGAAACCCAAAAGAAAAATTACAAACGAAATTGTATAATTTATTTAGTGTATCTGTTACAACATGTAAATTAGTGTATATCAATTGTATGTGCCAATGCACTCAAACTAATATGTGACAATGAAAAACGACAAATTCTAGGAGCCTGTCTTACCGACTTTGCTGTTGTTGTAATCTATTATAAATCATTGTACAATACGAAGACCATTTATCTAAAGTTTCACACTAACTTTCTTTTAAGTTATCTACGCGGATCTATCTTATCGACCGGGTTGTTATCGTTATCTATTGAAAATGACTCGAAAAACTATTTGTTTAAGGTTTAGCATTAATTCCGCTAAGATATCCCCGCGAATCTACTTTACCGACCGAGGTCTCTTCCTTTACCGACGGATTACCCTACCATCCATATTGCGCGTACCCTAAGGTGGAGGCTGAAGTCTGTCTCAGAGTTAGCCGAGTCCATCAGAGTGAACCCCCACTCGAAACACCACCCCCCTCTTCCCACCTATTTATGTCTAGGAGGCCGTGCCGCCACCGAGCTCGAGTAGCAGGGTGACTCGGTTGGTTTCGCCGTAGCTAGTCCCAACCTAACCTCTTCGACAAAGGATAATATAAGAATGGCGGCGCCTCCACCTCCGGGTGGAGGTTTCGACTCGGTCGGGTTTCGTTCTATGAACTATCGCCGCCAAGCCTTATGCTTACCAAGCTGCTATATGGCCAGTGGTCCTCTCGTCCTTGTAGGTACCCCGCTTCCGTATTGGGCAGGATGGGAGGTCGATTTTTCACATCTCTGAATACGCGTTTACGACCCTCCTATATCCCTGCGGCTCGCCTAGTCTATTTGCGGGAGCAAGGTTTTTGCGCAGAGCGTGTACGCCGGGTTGCGCGGTCGTGGCGCGCTTACTCCCGGGAGTAAGTAATCAGTAACTCTTGTACGCCGGGTTGCCAATGGGCACGGCGTACTGCTACAACATTGATTTACTAAAGTCGTAGAATGTTTTAAAATCATTTATTGAAAAAGAAGAAGTTCTTGTATTTACTTATTTAACCGAATGTAATGATAACGACAAAAATCGACATATTTTTAAAAAAACTATTATTATTATATGTTCCAAAGAAATTATATATGAAGTATATTCAACGCCTATTAACGTAGGAGAAGCAAAACTCCCAGACAGTTTAGTTGATTTTAAGTATCCTGCAGAGCTTTTAAAAAAATTTAAAGATATGCGTATTTGTAAAGGAATGTCAGGAATCGTTCCTTTAATTTCAGATAGTATCGCTTAAAACAAAGGCTTTCACTACTGACAGAATCCATTACGAATCAACAGGAGAAAGTTGCATCCTTATCAGATTAACGCTTTGCAAAAGTTCCAAAAAATAATTGTTCAAGAAATTGTGAATGTTGCTAAAAAAAGTGATGCAAGAGGACACCGATATACAAATGAGTTTATAATGTTGTGCATGCTAATGAATATTCGTTCTAAAAGTAATTATGCATTTTTACAAAGAAATGACATAATTCCCTTACCATGTACAAAAACTATTCGTGAATATATGTCGCTCATAGGAAATAAATGTGGATTTGACAAAGATTTTGAAAATTATTAAAAAAGTCGTTCGAAAAAAAAGATTTACTAAAACGACATGGGATTTTAGTTTTAGTCAAAATTAATTTAAGAAAATCAGAGGCTGTATTGGCAAAAAACTTAAGTTACTCAGGTCTTACGGATTTTGGTAATGATGGTCCGCAAAGTTCTAATATTAATGATTTGGCAACCCATGGTCTTATGTTGATGTTTCAATCTTTAGCAAACAAATACACACAGCCGATTGCGGTATTTGCTTCAAAATCATCGGTCCGTGGTGAAGATCTAGCAAAACTAGTCATTAAAAATATATGTTTATTAGAAAATGCCGGTACCTTGATACACGGTGTTATTGGCAATGGCGCTTCCAGTAACCGCAAATTGTGGAAAATATTAGATGTTAATGGCAGTACAGATAAATTACAAAATTATTTTATTCATCCTTTAAATGATCAACGAAAAGTCTTCGTATTTTCAGGTAGTCCCCATTTAATTAAATGCGTTAGGAATAGACTCTAGTGTTACTATATATTATATTTTAATGAAAAATGTATGACACTATGTTTTCATTTACAGGTTAATCCTGAAGATGGCTTAGTAAAATGGGAGTACTTTAAGCATCTGTATAATGTAGATATTTCTTACCAGGGAAACTCAAAGGTACTGCTATCCCCTGCATTATTTACATTAAACGCGCAGCTTTTGGTTGAAGAAAAACCATTATTTGCTGCGCAAGACTACATAAGAATTATTGTCTTTATTGAGATTAATAAGCTGTAATTATTTAGCGCTCTTAATCATTTTCTGCGTTAAACTAACATTTGTTTGTCAAATGTCACTTTAATTTATGCTACAAAAATTATATTTTACTGCTTTCAATTTCTGCTTTTAATATAATTGCAGAAATTTTTTGGAACAATTCGTGACGCTGCTGGAAGTAATGAACATCCAACATGTCCCACTTTTCTACTCTTATACAGAATGTTATCAGTACACAATTTAGTAAAGCCGCCTAAGTACGGAAATTGCACAGTAATGGAAAAAAAATTAGAAACTGTAATCAACATGTCAGATATAAAGGAAATTTATAAAAAGTCAACGTCACATGGGGCAACAGCTATTAAAAATCTAAAAAAAAAATTAGATAATATTTCAAGTTATGAAGATTGGGAAATAGAAGAAGTAATTGAACATGATTATTCCTTAACTCCCGTCCTTGATTGTATTATAATTTACTACGTCACAGGTTTTTAATATTGATCAATTTTATATTACAGTCATTTATTATGTAAATTCTAGAAAATGTGTCTAACGTTATTTAAGATGAGTCAAGTGCAAATCAGTTCATTTACAGTAAATTTAATCAAATACATTTATTGAGGACAAAAAAATTAACCCTTAATGCTATTTTGAGATAACTGCAAACGCTCGATCCATCTTAATAATCTATAATTATAAATTAGTGCTTTCCATCACTTGCTGTCCTTTCAATTTTCCATCATTTACTAAGAATAACTTATTAACAATTCCTAATTCCTAATTCTAATATCTGTGCTTGTAATCATGTCTTTATCCTTGAGGTTTCCCAGAAAAGTTAAAGAAAACAATAATAAAATAAACGTTAGTGCGACATGCGTACTGTTTATCTATATTATATGAGAAATCATAATCTATTTGAAAAAATACTTGTAATTTAAAAAACTTTTGACCTTTAACACAATAATCTATCTATTTGTGTTAAAAAAAAATGATTATACTTCTAGCTTCACTCTTCGAGATTATGGATATATGTAGTAATTCTCCAGCTGCTCGCCAGGTGGCAGAATGTATCTTTAGAGAGAGAAAAAGGAGGGGGGAAGGCCCGTAAGGGTCTCCTTCTTTGCGCTCCCTCTCAACCTCATATTCTTTTACGTTATCACCGGGTGCACATCGAAAAACATAGAAGGAAATTAGGGAAAGTAGATTTTTAGAAAAATCTCTAAGCAAAAGCAATTAAATATAGAATTGGGTTGCCTAAATAAGAAACGAGCTCGAGTCGGAACAGAAGTTGTCAGAGAACGAAATAGACCATAGTAAGTATAAAAGAAATAATAAGAAAATAATAAAAACTTTTTCTCTCGAGCGCTCGGTCTTCGCCGGGACTAGTCGTCATGGCACACGCATGACAAGACAGATGGTGTACGCGCAGAATGCGCGGTAATGCAAACGCGATTCCTATTTGTTTTCTCTCATGCATAAGCAAGGAAAACAGTTGAAAAACACTTCGGGGCAATCTGAAATCATCTATAGCGCTTCCTCATTCGAGAAGACAAAGAGATCGATGCAAATAATGAACTGAATACCCCTAAACTCAAAAGTAAGTTCGTACAAAGTGGGCAGTTTCTGAATAGTTTAAGTCAACCTCTAGCGCTTTCCCACTCGAGAAGACAGAGTGATTGACCAAATAGTCTTTGAGTATAAATGACTTGCACCTGGTTGTTTTCGCCCTTAATAAATAACTTCGTTTTCTGCGAACTAAAACACAAAATTTTTCAGGCATGCGTGAAACAAAAGAGCGAGAGCCAGTTACAAAGGAAGTCACGAAAGATAGGACTGAAAATGAAGAGGCGCCTCTCTATGAAAATCTCTTGTCGGTCTTAGGCGATGATCCGAGTGACTCGAAGGCAGTCAAAGTAAAAATTCACTCCAAGTTGCTGAGCCGTTGGCAATATTATGCAACAATGGGCATGCCAAAAGATGAGCAAGAGCAAGCATTAAAAAAAAATACGAGATCCCTCAGCAGCTAGCATCCCCAATCTTAAATGAACAAATTTCCAGTAAGTTAGGAGAGAAGGCAACAAGGAGGGACAAATACCGTTTTGAATTACAAAGATATGTTAGTGCTGCGCAGACAGCGTTAGGTACAGCCATTTCAATGGCTAACACTGCGAGTGAAGATGGATTAGATCTCGAGGAATTTTTAGAAAGACTCACAGATGCAGCGAAAATGATGGTTGAGGTTCAGCATCAACAGACAAAGGCGCGAAAGGCTTTTATAGTACCAAGATTTTCTAAGGCTTTTCAAGAAATATTGAACAATTCAAAGCCTGATCAACTGTTGTTTGGAAAGGAACTGCCAAACAAAATTAAAGAATTAAAAGATACCGAAAAACTATTTAAGGATACAACTGCAGACACATCTAGAGTACTTCCTACAAAGTCTCCGGGAAACTTCAGACGCTTGTTGGGACTGAGGCCACCTCCCAACAAGCAGGGCTTTACAAATACACAAAAACAGGGCCGACCAAAGCTATTTTTCAAAAAATTCCCGCAGAAGAATCAAATACGTCATCAAGGACAGAAACAAAGATACCAGAAGCAAAAGGAGAACTTAGAGTAGGTAACAAAGTAGGAGGTAGACTAAGATTTTTTTTATGATAATTGGAAAAGTATTACTAGTGATAGATTCGTTTTGCAATGCCTAAGCCTGACTTTTAGATTCATTTTAAATTTAAAATCTTTAAATAAATTTGTTTGTAATAGCCATTTTAAACTAGAGGATTTGAGAACAGCTACTAGGTTAGTTTCACCAAAAGATTTTATGTTAACAATAGATCTACAGGAAGCGTATTTAACAATACCAGTACACAAGAGAAGTCGAAAGTATTTAAGGTTCAAATATAAAAATAAATTATTTCAGTTTAAATGTCTACATGCTATTCGGTTTATGTTCAAGCTTTAGTTTTTATCAAGGTTTTGAAACCTGTCATGAATATATTGAGAGAAAAGGGACTTATGTCCGTAGTTTATCTTGATGATATTTTGTGAATATCGAACTCGTACAATAATTACATTAACAATGCAAGGGCAACTCTTGATTTATTACAAAATCTAGGATTTATTATTAATTTCAAAAAATCAAAGTCTTATCCAAGTATATCGTGTAAATATTTAGGTTTTATTATAGATTCTGAAAGAATCGAACTTAAATTAACAGAAAAAAAGAAAGAAAATTTGACATTACTTTTAAAATCCTTTTTGAATAAAAAGTCAACAAAAATTGTAAATTTTGAACAAATGTTAGGGAAGTTAATAGCAGCCTGTCTAGCAATAGAATACGGGTCGCAGTATACCATAATTATGGAGAGAGCTAATAAGCTGCAAGCACTAAAAAATTCCGCAGGAAATTACAGAGGCAATATATTAATCTCAGAGGAAATTAAATCCGATATATACTGGTGGTCATACATCTAATGTTTATTTTTAATAAGAATTCTCCACAAATAAGACAGAAGCTTTCCGAATAATTCAAACAAATTATATATTTAATCCAATAACAGATGAGGAACGATAATCAAGCCAATACCACAAAAACCATCCCCCATCAGATTTTGCCACGAAAAGAATCCCATCTGCAAAAGTACAAAGAAAACTATCCCGCATCAATTGTCGCCACGAAAGGGATCTCACCTAAAAGAACGCCACGAAAACTATCTCTCTTAAAAAGATGTCCGTGAAAACTATCTTCGCCCCTATACTTTTCGTGGACACCTTTTTAAGAGGGACAGTGGGATAGAGGGATCGCGGCGAAAATTAATGCGGGATAGTTTTCGTGGCACATTTAGATGGGATTCTTTTCGGGGCGAATGATAAAGGGGGAAACTTTTTGTGACGTTTTTGTAGCTGAGATTCTTTTCGTAGCGTTTATTTAGACGAGATTCTTTTCGTGACGAATATCGATGTGGGATAATTTTCGCGGACACCTTCTTAAGAGGGATAGTTTTCGTGACGTTTTTGTAAGTCAGATTGAGTGGTGTAGAAAAGATAGAAGACATGTTAAACAAATAAAATAAATAGTTCCATGAGGTTTTATGAGCGAGTAAACACGAAAAAATCTAAGATAAGAGATAAGAAAGGGATGAGGAGGGGAGGTAGGCGTGCTATATTGAGTAGAATAGGAGGGGAAGAGGAAGGGAAGAGGATGGGAAGAGGATGGAAAGAGGAAGGGAAGAGGACGGGATAGCAAAATCGTTACAACTACATAATATATGTATATATATGTAATGCTATATAGATATAGATAGTTGTTTTATAATTTAGCAAAATTATTTGGACGTTACAAGTATTAATACTAAAGTTCAGTAGAATACCATTCAGCGCTTACAAAAAATGAGAATAATTAAAAGAAATAGTATTTTGAGCTAACAGTGTCTAATATTTTCAATAAACAAGTGAATGATTGAATACAGAAAGTAATTCAAGTTTTAAATAAAGTAAAATAATGCTTGTATTTTAAAATTTTATTGCTTAAACTTTATTGAAATTACAATTGTTACTATTAACAGATCAATTTAATAAGCATCATAAGCAGGGGTTTTTGAAAACATTTCACTTCTTTCTCCTCTTTTGTATTGAAGAACATGTTCTTGTCTAAGTAACTTAACTCGTTGCCTTTGCTTTCCTTTAAGCAAACATTCCCTTAGATCAGAAATAAAATCTTTACATTGCTCTTGTCCTTTATGCATTCCATAAGCTTCCAAACAATCACCCATACGCATTTCAAAATCTGCACATTCACTTAATTGTGCGTCAATATGAGGAAAGAATGAATTTGTAAAGCACTTCATTAGTGGATCTGCATTCATCTGATGGATAGACCTGCAAAATTTAATAAAATAAAATTAGAAGTCATCTATTTTTTAAAATGTTATATTAAGATTACAATGAAATATAAATTATGGAAAACATTTTTAGTAAAATTGCTGAATGTTTGTAAAGATCGGTATTTCATTGTTTTTAAAGTTACTGTTTTTAAAAAGAAAAATTTTACAATTTTTTCTTTTTTTATAATAATTAAGTAAGATTATGCATCCCTCACAATAATAAAGAAATGTCTATTAGCAGGATGTAAAGAGCGTAGTGATTTTTGGGAGATACAAAAAACTTCTAAAAATTCCTTAAAAATTCCTATAAAAAAAAAGCAGTATTTCATTAACTTTGTTCATCAACATCTGTTCGCTATATACAAGGTCTCCCATTTTAACTTCGCACCTAAATAATTCAAAAAATTGTGAGCCCATTAAAAACGTTTTTTTTTTTTTTTTTTTTAATAAAAGTTGTTGATTATCGAGGGGTTGACTCAATTATTGGTTTTGACATTGACCTTCAGATTGAAGGTTATTTGAAGATCAATTTATGTATTTTAAATCGACCCCCCCCCTCTCTCCTATTTTTTACATCGCTATTCGATAGAGCGGGAAATTATACGTTCAGATATATTTACATCATATTGTTTCATAGAGGTCATTGGGGTCAAAATTACTAAAAATTTATTTAATTTATTTGTTCATGCAAAAAAATATTTTTCCTTAATAATTATGGTGAAAAATGACTTAATTTCTATCGAATTGACTGAGTTGCTTATTTATGACCTCGTCGCCGGCACCGGCTGACAAATTTGAACGCTGCTTACTTTAGGATGAGGCACTGAATGGACTTAAGGCGCGTAACTATCGTTCGCTTCGCCTGGCATTTTCTTTTCGTCGCATACGCTCGCTGCACAAATCCTGGCAACTAACGAATCCAGGATAATGAAACCGTGTTCTGGTCGTACTTTTCTCACGCACGCTCGCACGCTACGAAACCAGGCAGCTAACACCTTTTACGTTGCCTGGTTTCGTTGATCCATTACTTAGCCGCGTCAGAGCTTCCTGCTCGAAATTGAGCCATGCGCTGCACTGCACATGCTCGCGCACAAAGCCGGGACGATCTCCGCAGGATTGTCGACGCGAAATCGGAGATGCAGAATTAACTGTCGTAAACGATAGCCCGCCGCCGGTTGACATTCGCTGGTCTACGGCTAGCTTGGATCTGACCCCCGAATTTGAACGTTGGAGCAACGTACGGATCCGATGCCAAAAAAATCGCGCCTTTCGAATATTTACTAATTCAAATAATGAAGCCGCGGCTGCCGTTATACCCCTCTCTCAGATGCTGCGGATCTTTGATAAACCATCTCTGCTAAATCAATTGCCGCGTTGCATATCAGTGAAATAGGCGGGCGGCCTGTTTCTCTGATTTCTCCTGCTCTCCAAACATCAGAGCAAACGTACGCCACAGGCAAAGGATGGGACCGCTCATAACCCGTTGAATCCCTCGGTGGTCTGGGCGACGTCCAATTTCAGCTCTTTCTTCAGACGTTTGTTCAGCGGTGATTTTCCCCAGTTAGACCCGGAGTATGCTGTGTTTACCAAAAAGAGGTACCTAGCTAGCTTCATTGTTGTAATCCGGGTAACTGCACATTCCGGATTAAACCCCCCCACCGGTCTCGGTACTCATCTCAACCGCGCCGGTCGCATTCTTATCCTCTTGACTCAGAAATACCGTGGGAGGTGCTGGTTCCAGGTCCTTCTTAGAAAGATCGGCTGTTTCTAACTGTTTATTTGCCATTTTTGAGCGAGAAGGATAGTCACAACGGCGAAATCAAGTATCGACGCATCCGTAGCAATAGGTCGGATATTCGGATTTCAAAGACTGAACTATTTTGGTCGCAGCTATTCATTATCGGCGTCCTGCCTTTGCGGCTGCCCTGGCTGGAAGCTGTGCTGCCGCTGCTGTCATTCGAAGATGAACTGTCTTGTTCGATGTATTGTCGCTACCTCTTCTTCGGCGCTTTTAGGGACTCTTACTCGCACGATTACCACGAGTCCCCTTGAAAACTGGGCGAGAAAAATTCTTCAAGATTTAATCCTACTTCTTTTCGAAACATGAAATCGCTGCTGCCATCTTTGCAAGAATTTTGGATGGTTGTTTCTTACGGTCTGCTCTTGGCAGCTCTTAATTGGGACTGTTAGGACTCTTGAGATCTGTTTCCGATCGCTATGTGAAGCGTGAAGTAGGAGGTAACTCTTGATTACGTTCATGCTGCAAGTCGTACATGCTGATGCAATCTTCTTTCCTCACGTGGGACGCAGATTTAGATGCAACAAAATCGAGTTGCGTAGACGATGGTAACGGCGAACCCAACTTTCTCAAGGTGGCGAGTTAGTGCGTTAGATAATCGCGCGCGGGCTCTTCTCTGCCTTGCTTGGGCGCTTTTTCTTCGGCTAACGACTTTTGGCCTGAAGCTCTGACTGTCACCAAACTTTTGCCTTACAGCTATGCAGAAGCCTTGCCACATGGGGAATTTACCTTCTTGATTGCTAAAACTAGCAAGACGCTTAATACTTCCTCTTCCTTCAGGCACATCTTCTTGAGTTGCCGCTATACTCTTGCCAGAAAATCTTCTATTCTCTCGCTCTCTTTACCGAAAAAGAAGTTCCAGCTTTTGTCTCTTTGGCTTCAATCTTGGAGCGGTGTTCCCGTGTCATGCGATATTTCCAATGCCTTTTCGCCAGCACGGCATTGATGCTCCTTGGCAGTACATCATTTCTGAACTTCTCTCATGCTCCAAGGATCCTCCCCGCTTCAAGTCTCTATAGACTTTTCGGAGTTTGGCCGAGACTTTAATCTCTGTTCTTCCGAGGAAGCTGAGGTGTTCTTGAAGTTCCCCTCTTTTGTCAGTCTCACCTTCTCTTCACTGGTACTAGGTGAAACTAACGTATTGTCGGCAGACGAATTGCGAGGTTCGGTTTGGTCGTGTACTTTAGCCTTTAACACCTTGATGCACCAAACCACCTCGCACATGCACTCGGTGAGCTCCTTTAGAATCCGAGTGACTTTAATGTTCTTTCTAGAAGCTAATCTCTCTAGCGCCTCGAATCCTTCCGTCGTCATATCCATGCGGCCGTCACTTGGATCCATATCCAAGTATACCGCTTTCCTGGAGATCATCATATTAAGCTGAATTGTCGCGTGACATCAGCACTTCCAATGCTTGTCTCGCCAAGCTGTTTGCTGCCGTTCATCTTTGGGATGCCCTTGAAAGAACGCGCACCTCTTTTCTCGTCGGCGGTCAAACAACTGATGAGGCTCTTCTTTTTCTGTAACGAATTTCTCTTGACAATACACGCCGAGAAGCGACTGCTCCAACCAGTGCAGTTTCGCGAATTTGTTGCCTACTCTCCTCAGACTCAATGCATTCAGATACACCTGAGTCTCCGCGGCTTTCAGAGCCCAGCACGGTTCTTCGATCTTCTCTTGCGTCTGCTGCGCTAACGATCAATTTTTGCGGATTTGGGGTGTGATGATATTCTTACCCTGGAGATCTCTTTACTAATCCTAAGGCGCACTTTTCTAAACGTTTGCATTAGACTTCCGTTCCGAGCACACCCCAAAATCTCCGCGAAGACGTGGCTTGCTTGCCAGTAATTTCTCTGGCGCGGCTTCTCTCTTGCGGTTCTAGCGCCACTGGCTAGCTACTCTTCCTCTCTTCTTAAGGGTAGGGTACAGTCAAAAATCATCAAAAAACTCAATTTTTTTTATTTTAGAAATGTGTTCTAGAAATATCAA
>JAWWEO010019538.1:0-13826 GCA_035582975.1 Ormyrus labotus | reverse complement strand
CGAGTTGAATGCCAGTTTACATAGTAAAATGTTATACAATTCTTGTAATCTTCCAAACAAAATTTCTCTCCGTGTACGCGCGTACGTGTTTACGAAACGGCGGAAGAAAAATATATGAGGCATTCGTGCCAAATTGAATGGAAAAATTCGTATTGAGATTCGGAAATAATGGTGTATTATGTGTGCTGCGCTCGTAATAAAATTTATGGCTTTTTAGTGGCTTTTAATTTCCGACCAAATTCTTTACTATATCAATTTCTTTTTAAACAATAATTTAAAAAAATATATGTTAAATTAAAAACTATCAAATTTTGTTTTTGAAAATATAATAGCAAAGACTATAAAATAAAATAACTTAAAAATATTACCTCATCTTCGAAGGTAAAATCAGATACTCTTTAACATCTCTTAAAAATTTAAACCCAGTCTTTTTTATTCCATCGCGATAAAAAAAACCGCAAGCAATATTTTTCACCACGAATAATCGCATTCCCCCCCGTTTTATATCAGAAATCCTCCTAAATTCATCCAATATACTTTCTACCAATATTTCATCAATAACCCAAAGATCAAAGCGCAAAAATTACATTTGAATCATTATTCTATCCGGAACTTTAATTAAATCGACCAACGTACCGAGAGCAGCGCGCGCGCAAGAGAGAGAGAGAGAGAAAAAGAGCGAGGGAGAAAAGCCCTCGAGCCGACGTGAAAAGCTGCGCACACACGGCGCACCTCGTCCGGAATTTCGATTTTCGATTCGAAGAGGTTTTTTCCAGGCGAGCGAGTTTAGCCGTCATACATAGAGGCTCTTTCGTATAGGATAGAGGGTGAAAAAAAAACGGGCTAACGCCGCGTACCTACCCCCGTCCAGGGCGGACAGAGAGAAAAAAAGGACTAAATACGCTTACGTCATTTTCTCCCGGGGGAGAAAATTTCATCGCATTCAATCCGGCAGCGCGAGTATATATATATATAACGCGTATATATCCCTCGTCCGGCTTTTCCTTCAATGCTATCGCGCCGAGAGCGACGACGGCGCGGCGGCTCTCGTATCGCGATCGCCGCGCGTTCGAAATTAGAAGAGGGGGGCCTCTCTCTCCGGCCGTTGAAAGGCGGCGACTCGTTTTTTTTTTTTTTTTTTCACCTTTTTTCAGCCGCGTGCGTGAGCGCGGGCTTTGAATGCCCGATGAAGCATCGGTGATTAGCTTAGCTGCCGGGGTTAATTAATTTTTACCGGGAACCGAGCCGAGTTTTCCGTCCCCGGCATTCAGCCGAGAGGATGGCGGCCCATTGTTCGGCCTCCCGGAAAATAGAATCGTCCGTTAATTAGACGGAAATTACGATTTCCGCCTCCGCGAATTTAAATGGCGTCGTACTTCGTTTGAGTAGAGAATTTTTATATTTTGAAGAATAGAATTTCAATTTTGATTTGGCATTGTCAAAGCTTTTTTTATTGGGTACTTTTGCTTACGCACAAGTCATAATGTAAGTTCCCCCCAGAGGCTGGTCTTTATTTGCTATGTATGCTGCCGCAACGGTAAACACCAGCTGTATTTGTAGTAATCGAAGCGCAACAACTACTATGTAGTAAATCCTGATGAGGGTCGATTATTGATTTGAAAATTAAACATCGGCTGCTTTCAGGCTGGAAAACATAGCAATAAAAGTGTCTAAATTCTATCGTCCGTAAATGATGTTTAGTTTGACGCAAAATAAAAAAAAATTCAAGTTAGATAGTTAATTAATCCCATGTCGACGGGATGGATTTCAAGAGCGAATTGGGTTACATTCCGAAAAAATCGTGCGTGAGACATTGATTGCTGAAAAATCCATTGCCTGCGCCTGAACAGTGGAGTATGAACTACTTTTTTTTTTTTTTTTCGAAAGCCGATATTTCGTTTATCACTTTTTCGCCAGAAATGCAATCAAGCAAAACTCTAACCTTCTCGTTTTCCCTCCAGTTGTTTATTGCATACAGAGGTATTTGAACCGTACGAACGGAATGCCGAAGCAGTAAATTACGTAAGCCAAGCATCTGCAAAAAGCTTTTGTTTCTAATTAGAGCTACGAGATTCTTTATCTTTGGTTATTCGCAGCATTTTAGTACGTTGGCTTAACCTGTAAACCCTCGATACGACCTATATACGTAATGCTTTGCACATACTCTGCCTGTAAACCCGCTATTACAGTTAATTACATTCCTGAAATGGTTCGGCAATCAGTGCTCGATAGACGCTCTGATGGTACTTCGGTTTGAGCTTCTACAGATTCAAAAGCTTTCGACATCTGCCGCGAGCAAAGTTTTCAATTTTATTCAGGATCCAACAGCTTCGACTCCGTTGTAACGCACGAAGTGCGTCAGCGACACCGTTCGCAGAACGCTGCGTTATAAAATTCAATCCCGGCGTCTGACCGCACTCGTCCGTCACCACTCGAACCTCATTCTCAGCGGGCGAAGAAATTATTTCCAGCGAGCCGATCCCGACAATTAACGCGAGCAACGAGCAAACGCACGCGATCGCCCGTCGGACGTTTTCCCTCCCAAAATAGAGCCCGCCATCACTCTTCCGCGCGTAGCGTGCCGAGCGTAATTCGCGGACGACGCTCGGCCCCCCCTCCCCTCGGAGGAAGAAGCCTTGGAGTGCGCGGAGCGTCGGTTTCCTTGTACAGGCAGATCAATCCGGAGATACGTCGCTTAGCGCCGTCACGTCTGCTGAACTCGAGCCGGACGTTATCGCGCGATGACGACGGCGCCGCGTCCCAGTTTTTTTGGACGCCCCCCCCCCCCCCCGACGCCGCACGTCGCACTAATTCAAGAGATTATTAAAGCTAAGCTGCCGCTGATAGCTTGGAATTAATTGTCTTGGTGCTTGAGAGTTGTATGTGAGTTGGGTTGCTTTTTCTGAATTTTCAATCTCTTCAGGCTAGAAAGGGATGTGGGTTTTAGAGTTGGATCCTTAGAATAAGTTTTTAGTTGACGGCGGTGATTTTTAATTAGTCGAGAATATGACTTATAGAAATGAAAGTTTTATTTTTGTAGAGATCGAGGGGAGAGTGGCAATTATTAGAATTTTTTTATTAAATGAATAGATATTATATTAATTAGCAACGCAGAATGGAATAAGCTTTGAAGGGTAATTTAATTTAATGCAAATGAATGAAAGAAGTTTTAGCTAAGTTGATATACGAAATTCAATCAACGTCGTAAAGTGAGAACATCAATCACGAGTCAAAGGGGAACACGAAAAATTTAGATTACTTTTTTGATAATTTTATTGACAAACAATAATGCATAATCCAAATATACGCATTTAATTACAATAATTTTAAAAACTTTATACTTAATGGTAGTAGTAGTAGCCTTTACACGATTCTAAATCAGTAGCTCTAAAGCAACAGCGTACATGACTGATGGATTTAAATATACACCTACTCGATCAACATTGATATTCCAATATTTCTGTTTATTTCCGTGCTTTATTCTATTTTTGATTCTATCTTATAACGCTTTTTTTATTCGCTGTTTATTAGTCATGTTTCTAACGTCATCGGACCTCTCTTTATTTATATCCCGCCAAACACGTGTAACTGGAATACTTTATCATCTGCACTTCTGGAATCGATTTATTTTTCAATCAAAACCAATCCTCTTAAAATATACAAAAATGTATTACTTGTTAATATTTTTTTTTTTTCATTCATTTCTCCGCTGCATCAGTAACTCCCATTAAACTCGAAGCAAAAATGGCGAGGAAAAGCGAAATAAATGAATGATTTTCGTTTTTTGCCTATTTACGTTTTGACAAGCAGCGACATCCTTTTGAGTACCTTTGTGCTCATAGAAACGACGTATGTACAAGTGCTCTCGAGTGAGAAAGTTTTCAAGGGGAGGCCGCTGCTTGTTGAAATATTAACTCGCTTTAACTGATTTTTATCGCAAAAAAAGCAAGTGAGTGCTCTTATTGAATTATAAGCGCGTTTAAGTAAGAAACCAATTGATAATAGTTTGAACAAAAATACATATATCAAACGGAACGTCCTCTCTCTCGAGAACGCAACGAAATCCAAACTCCAGTTCCCCACGATTTTACGCAATTCGAAAAGAACGCAATATTAAAAGCAATCAGACCGCCAATTGCTTAGGTATTATCGCGCAAAATGGCATATATGTCTCCGCATAAAGGGAATAATGCGAGATAGGTATAGGTACGAGTCGGATTCGCGCGAAATCAGGGTTAATCGCAAATAGAGCGTAAGCGACGAGTCGAAGCGGGATTGGCGGCGGAAGGAAGGCGCTCCGGTTTGAGGAAGGAAGGATGCGGATCGAGAGAAGGTCCCGAACGTGAGAGCGGAAACGTCTCCATCAAGAATCGTATTTCCTTCGGGAAACTACCCTGACCTTCTCGCTCCTCCCGCCCTTTCCATTTTCTCGCGCTCTCCTTCTTTTTTTCAATCCCTCCTTTCTTTCCCCTTTCAACTTTTACCCCCCTACCCCTTCTTCTTCCTTCGTCGTTTCCGGCCATTTTGAACGACCGGCAGATAGAGGCGACCGTCCGGCTTTGGAGCTGTTGTTTTTTTTTGTCTGTTTTTCCCGAGAGGCCGTCTTTTCGATGCTTTTCGTTTCTGAGCTTGAATAGAGATTTTTTTAGAAGGGCGGTGAATGAACTAAAGGCTTTGTTGTTGATTTAAAAGTGTAATTACAATCGTAATTTTGTTTATGGAGATGGAAATTAATTACAGTGACTCGTAATAATGGGATTTAAAAGAGTAATGAGTATAAAATCGCGGGGAATAATATTTCATCGTTGAAATTAAAATAATAATACACGTGTAGTATTCTTTTCCTGAAAAGAACAAAAAGCTTTCTTTGTAGAAAATTGTAATATGCACATGCAAATGTTCAGTTGATTTTCGTGAGTAGATGTGTTAAGGTAGCATGAAGGGTGTGTGGGTAATAGCAGTAAGTTCAAAATTTCATGTCTTTGAATAATTTATAAGTGTTCATTTGCTTTGTTTAAGTTATTTAAAAATTGCTTTTCCTGGTGGTTTTGCGTGCATTAATTTTTTTTTTTTAATTTGATTAATTATTTGTCAAGTGATTGTAAAATTGTAACTTATTATTTACCATACTTTATAAATATAAGAGTTTTCAATTATTTTTAACAATACATCAAATTCTCTCACCATCAAATTAAAAAATCAGCAGCGTTATTACAATTCACTTTAACACATTTTTTTATATTAGCAAAATTAAAAAAAAAAAGCAAATGTTCTAAACTGAACTCCAATTTAGTAAAATGCAGTGGCTTTAGGGAAAATTTCCTGTTATTTTTCGTTCAACTCTCACCGTGTATTGTTCAATTAACGCGAAGCTCGCCGCATCAAACGTTTAGTTTGCTCTATTACCGTAAAACAGAAACTCGCGGCCCATTAGAAACTTCACAATTAACGACGTCGACCAAAGTAGCCGTTTGCGCAGTTCAGTAAAATATACATCTGTTACATTACCGCTGCTGTACACTTATTCTTTCCGAAAAAGAAATGGAAATTTCAGGGTTTTACTTTCGTTTAAAATTCAAAAGTAGAATGGTCAGGAACGTTTCTGCGACTGTAATTTCCAGTGTAGTGTGTGAATAGTTTAATAATTTGCATTATTTTTTTCATGATCTAAGTTTTTTTTATTAATATCATCTAATAGATACTTTATAAATTTTTAAAGCTAATGACAGCAGATCTTATGTAAATTAACTTAGGTTATTTATGCAATGTTTCATATTGAAATTCTATTAGAAAACAGATTATCTACAGTTGAATCACCAAACGACAAAAAATTAATACAGAGTAACAGATTTTTATTAGCTATAAGTGATCGATGCATTGTATTTTTATAGGGATACGAAATCGAGTTTTTTTTGGAGTTTACGATCAATTAGTACTTCGTGCTGTCAAAAAAAGGCTATCTAGAAAAGTTATAAAGTCTTTCATTGGAAATCGATACCTTTAATTAAAAAATTCAATTATTTAACTAATGAATCGAATCATTTTTTTTAAGATATAAAGAACAGCACAATAAAGCTTTATGCTTTGTTATTGTAAAGAAAATATTTTTCAATTAATTTACTAATTAGAAAAAATTTGCTTTTATAAATGTATTTGTTATAAGAAACATTTAGAGTTTAATTAAATTCTTACCCGTTTGTAAATTTATAAGCCCGATTTTCGATTCAGAAAATCTATTCCAAATTGAAAATTAAATAATTTTAAATGTTTAAATGAATGTAATTTATTTTTAAAGATAAATTTTCAAGTAATTTTAAGCTGAAGAACATTTTGAACACCTGTCTGATAAGAAAAAGTAGTGGAGTCTCTTAAAACTTTTCACATGTATTTCATTGCTGTTTGTCTTTTGTCTTCCTTTTCTTCTACAAGACGCTTTGTTAGTAAGATAAAAGTTGCACCTTATTTTGCAGTGTCACCTGCAGGAATTCCGTTTGACTAAAAGACAAGCAAAAGAACTTTCAAACACTTTTGGGTGTCTTGATAAACTTTTAAATTGGAGGATTTACTAACAAGAAAAGTGGGATAGACCTTCTGGTTTACGGATTTCGAGGAATTTAAAGGATATCCTTTCTGACCCCAAAACTAACCTGAGCTTTAGTTTACAAATTTAAGTTGTCTCGGTGAATTTCAATCGAAACCAATCTCTTTTATTTATTAATCTATACGTAAGGCAACATCTTGAAGGTGAGAAATAAATTGCTTTGTTATTTAATATTTTAGGAATATCTGCCTTTCTTTTCCAGGAGATTCAATTAATGGAACGTAAATCCCAATGAATAATTCTTAAGGAGTTTCTCGGTCTCCGTTTCAAAAAGTAATTAAAAAAGTTCCTTTCAGCCTCTCTTTTTTGTAATTTATTAGTTCGAACTTAAATAACAGAAATCATATCGTTAATTAACCACGCCCTCGAATGTCTCTCACAAAATCGACTACACTTTCAAAACCCTAATTATACGAGTTACGGAATTGAAATTTTATCTCGAAACAAGCAGTTCGAACGCTTCTCCTCCAAAATTAATTAAAACGAGATGTAAACCTGAATGTCCGTCAGCAAAACTATCACCAACTTAATTTCCTAATAATCAAGGATAAATTTGCCGGCGTTCCGGAATTTAAATTTCAAGACCCTTTCAGCATCGGAGAGGCCGCGAGTGTTTGCGAGAGAGAGAGAAAGAGACGGGAAACGCGTCGAATTTTACCGTAATTTTACCGAACCACTTAGCGCGCCGCTTCGACTCCTCGCTTTGCGCATGCATACATATTGAGCTTGTACCTGATGGAAACTCGAGAGGGGGGAGGGACGAGTAGCTGGGTTCAATTTTAGTTCGGATGCGTCTTTCGAACCCAATTCAAATTTTAATCTCGGAAATAAGAGACATTTATTTTAAGGAGCACTGAGAAAAATTGTTTAGAAACATTAAGATATTTTTTTAAAAATTATTATTTTAATGGTACTCGGAGGAGTATACTAAAATTGCGGTAAAAATGATAAAAATATGAGTCTGTCCGCCGAATACCATTAAAATAGTAATTTAAAAAAAGAATCTTACTTTTTACAAAAACTTTTTCTCAGTGAGGGAGAAGAATTAGAGGTATTTGGAGTGGAGTTGTTATAAATTATTGTTGAGGTGTGGTAGTAAATAAAGATAGGTTTTTTATCTTAATAATAATGTCGTTTATTATATTTAACTTAAGAACTACATGAGCGTCCGTCTCGCTCGGCTACCGTAGAGGAAGTATTACTTTTGTGCGCTTTCGGCGCTCACACACGCTTACATACTAACGCGTAGTTACCTTCAGGAATGTAGTATTTACATGTATTCCAACAGCAGTAATTTGCGGGTTTGTGGAATTTTGGCCAGGAAGGAATTTGAAGGATTAACTGATTAATTGGGTCAATAGTTTGGGTAGGATTGATTTATATTATGATTACGTGAAATTAACAGTACAGTTATGTGGAGCCGAATTTGCGGATTGTATATCTATACGTCAATAACTGTTTCGATATATTAACGTAAATAGACGATGGTGATCTAAATATGTGATATCTGCAGTAATGGTGTGAAAATAGAGCCTCACGTAACTGACTTATGTGATGATGCATGCAGTAATGTTGATGACAGCAAATGATTAGAAAGTAGTCAAATAATTTATGTTTGATGTTTAAGTAAATCACTGCAAAAATAAAATGAATTGCATGCTATATAATTAATAAAAATAAAGTAGAAATGTGCATCAGTCAATTAGCAAACGGGCCTTAACCATGTTTTTACGTATTATACGTATTTCAAATCTACTCCCGAAGCGTATATGGAACGTGTAAATACGTATGTTAAGTAAGTAAATGAAATAAATTTATTTCTGGCGATTTCAGAGAATACGCGCACAGTTCGGCACTCATTATACAAGAAAATTGAAGCAGCTAATTAAACTGATATAATTAATTTTCCCCTTAATTAGTTGCATTAGTGGATGTAGAACGCAAGTATTTGTAATTGTTTATAAACTAAATATAAATTCGAGTATTTGTGATTGTTTATGAACTATGTAATTGCGCTAATAAGCCGATCATAGAATTACAATGTGCATTGTTTAAATAACAGAAATGCCAATGATATCTTAATGGTCTATAATTGAATTTGAAATTGGTTTTAGTAATAAAATATTGTATACGCAATTTATGGTCACTGAAGAGCTATAATATAATAAGTGGATGAATCTTTATTTTCTATTACAAAGAAAAGAAAAGTAGTTGATAAACGGAATCGATTCTTTTTATTTTTTAGTTTATGCAATTGTTATATTTTTATTACGCATTTATCAATAACAGTTTACAACTATAAACATCCTCACTTACTAATTCCTTTTCCCCAATATCACAAGCACATCTCAATCCAGCCTAAAAAGCGCAAAAAAAAGTCCTCGTCCAAATTACAATCCCGGATCGCTTACGTCTCCATTTACTCATAAACCAGTAATCTCAATCGAGCGCTTTGCCCTGCAAATCGCATTGCCCGCTCGCTAAATTAAACGCTCTATCGGATCTGTTTTTGCATTCCCTGTGCTCTGCACCGACGACTTAATTATTTTCCACCTGTAAACATACAATTCGTGCCGCGTCATTTCGGCGAGACAAATTAATCGAGCGACGTATCTCTGAAGCTCGCTAACGGAGCGTCTTTGATGCTGCGTAGGCTAATAAATTCGAAGAGGAGGAGAAGCCCTCCACACCCACGCCCTCGGATTTCCGCCAGATCGCTTTCTAAGAATTTGTAATGAGCTCTTTGTCTGAATTGGCAGTGGGTGTTTGAGATTTTTTTGCGATCTGTACAGCTAAATTTGGACCTGTGGAGGATTAATTAGCATGATTCACTAAGTTAATGATGATACGGCTGAATCTTGCCTGGTTAGGGTGATAGAGAACATTTATTTTAGAGGATAAAACGGGCTGAAATATTAGAAAAATAATATCACAGGTTGAGACTAATAAATGTATAAATTAAAATATGAAGGAGCGGAGTAGCGCTCCGAAGGCAAGTATGGAAAAATAGCCTGAGGACGACCGCGCTACTGGCTAAATGACTTTTATATTAATCATAGCTAGATTAGATAGAAAGCTATTTCATTGAACTACGTTTTTAAAAAAGTTTCATGTAAAATAACGTTCTTATATTAAAGATATTGAGAAACAAAAAATTTTTTGGCCGTTTTTCAGTCTAGTTCTTCATTTTCGATTCAGACTTTCGGTTCTTCCTGATTTATTTCAGTACTTTCTTTTTTTTAATTTGTATAACTATTTGATACGTTTATGAAGTCATTTAATTACCGCTGTGAAGAGAATATATTTAATTACTTTCTTCATAAATAAATAATATTTTTGATATTTATATTACCAAAAATAAGATTTTGTAATAATAAACCATACTTGTATTAGCTTATACTTTCGTAGAAAGTAATTTTAAAATTAATATTAAGTCTCTCCGCTTAGTTTTAAGCATTAAAACTATGCGGAGCTTTCAATGATTTGAATTTCGCACAGCCCGAAGCAATAAGCGAACACGCGGTAAACATAGTACCGGCGCGCCCACTAGATGGCGTCGGCAAACTCGCACGAGAACTAGCGCCTGGAAAAGCAAATAAGCGGGGCGGTCAAGCGGACGGTAAATGAAATTTTCAAAATTCTAATTCCAGAAAAACAATAAAGAAGAACGTTTCGGCCTTGCTAAGCAAAAAAATAGTCGTATAATATTGGCAATATTGGTAATATTGGTAATATTGGCTTGGGTGTCAATTTACACGAGCTATGAGCTTGCCAGTTCCTTCTCTCCCCTAGGGGACCCCTAGGGGACCCTCAATTTTTGTTGAATTACATATACTTCTGGATAGGGGCTAAAGTAACAGGTATTAAATTCATATTTACCAATTTCAATCGCTAACTGCGCCGTGCAATAAAGTGCCACTTAGGTCACACGTATCGGAATATACTATTTTTTAAGATTAGTTTCATGTTCGTTTTTTAATTTTGCCGTAGTAGGATCCATTTCTGCGTACGTCTTCGAAAGATTAATAAAATAAATTGTGAAAAAAGTACCTTAACCAATTTCTTTCCTTTCCATCATAATCTACATATACATATGTACTTTTTACAATATAAAAAAATGCGTTATAACCTAATATAAAGAACAAATTTTAATGCACATTCTGTTTTACCAAAATAGTATTCGCGGTCATTTACACGTATTTTGCTTTTACGGTTGAAAAAATAATAGCGTGAAAATGCAAATTTGACGAGATAATCAATGTAAACTTCATTTTTATTATGGTTTTATAAAAAATTATTCAACGTTATTATATAATGAAAAACGAAAGCTCACTAAAACGTAAATCTGGGGATTAATTTTAACAAAAAAGGTGTATGTCACAGCCTCGTTATGGCAAAGTAATATCGTATTTTACGAAGGGTTCTGAACATTGATGCTACCTATCAGCGAAAACAAGCAATAAAAATATGCAATACAAATTAACCTCAAATTCTGCACTCGACCGAAATTGGATCTTATAAAAAACTCCACTTTAAACGTATAATTCGTTAAATAATGTTTCGAAGCATTTAGTGCAAAAATTAAATTATAATCAATAAATTGCACGCCAAATTTCCTCCACTAATAAATGCATTCCATTCAATAAATTTTTCTTTTTTATAAACAGTATTCGTCACCCTTTTACATAGACGTCATGTTGAGCCCTTTAAATATTTTAAACTGCGACTTGCGTTGGAGGTAAATTTTTATTTGCGCGGAAAATTCCGACCGAAGGGTTGAGAGCGAAATCGATTACGTCTATAACGAATTTTTATTTCTCCGGGTCAGTTTTAATGAAAAATTTACTCGTCAATCTTATTAAGCGATTATTAAATTTTCAAATCACTTATTAGTCGATATTTACTCAGAAAAACCTCACGCAAAAGTTTATTGCCGTCCCTTATTAATATTCAATAGAATCATAAAACTATAATTTCAAATAATAATTTACGAATCGACGAGTTTTGCGTTTATCTTCCATTTTTAATCACTCCAATAAATTACTCCGCCATGCTTAAAAAGAGAAATAAATAAACAAGAAAGCGGATAAAGTTTTTCAAATATTCGGGGAAGCTCTTTATCAATTCAGCGAGTCTATCGAGTAAAAATTCTACATAAATAGGGCAAATTTGAAAATGCACTTTGGCCAGGCATCATCGTAAAAACGAACCGATTTCCGTAATTCAGCTTATTACAGCCGTGAAGTGTATATGCAAGTCGAGCGCTTCGAGAGAAATTTCACTTGCGCATATTCGCGTCGACACGCATACACCCGGACAGTCGCCGAGTGAGTTTATGCGTTATTAATGCACGCTTAAGCAGCGTTATACGGTCAAGTAGTAAGAGCCTGAGTACGGCTGGCCGACAGCTCTCTCTCCCTCATGTGCATAGATAAGCAAGCTGCATGTTGAGAGCTGCAAAGGAGCCGCAGGCACGGCGTGACAGTTTTGCGTCCTGGCAGGGTGATTATACAGCCATAAAACGGTTTATAATTTAGGACGAATGGCTGGAATTTGAATTTTTTTCGTTTTTTTTTTTTTTTTTTTTGGAGGCGGAGAAGGGGGAGTTATTGGGTTGTTTGAGGTGTAAGAACTTCCTATTTGTGGGGAAGGTATAAGATTTTCGTTTAACAGCAGTTGTTTCAACCAGAATTGTTTTCTTAAGATTCATGAATACCCTGTGTTTTACAAAATCACAGCTCTTTCATCACGTATATTTGTCCAGAGTTCACGTACGAAAATCAAGAAAAATACTTCTTGGGCAGCTATCGCTCGAACAAAAAAGCTTTTAGATATCAGCGAGATACGTTTTATGGGAATACGATGAAGTGTCTTTCCCCAGTGGCTTTCCCCTTATCTCGTTTCGAAGCTTTTTGTGTCAAGGAAAATACGAAACACATCACGGTGTTGGCTCTCTTATGTTGACGAAGCTTCCGAAAAAAGGTATAAAACTTTACTGTCCCTCGATACATCTAATTTAGCTTTAAAATACAGAGAGCCGTTTCGTGTGGAGCGTAGGAACTTGTTGCAAAGTGACTTTTTTCATTCACAAAACGCTTTTTAGTTTTAAAAATAAGTATACGTGAAGGGATATATACTCGATCCTTGTTTTGAAATTGTCAAACATACTAAGCTAAAGTTAAATTTTATTTATGTTTAAATTAATTATATCGCATAACATACTATTTGGTAAATAATATTTTTAATGAAGACACGTAAAATAAATAATAAAAAGGGGAAAAAAATAAGTTAATAAGATTTCATTTATTATGCACTGGGATTATTTGTTTTATAAAACAATAAACAAATTTTGTACAATGATGACATTAAGTGAAAAGGATTCTTTTATGTGGTAATAAATAACGGCTGTGATTACAATGAATACATAAGAATCTTACACGTAAACATTGTACACAATTTAACATTGGTGAAATTTATATATAGATATACTGGGCCGTGCTAAATTGTGTACAATGTTTACGTGTACGATTCTTATGTGTATCAAACGCACCTTATCATTACAATTATTCATAACTTCCTTCTCTTTATTTTATACCAGTAAAAACAGTTGTTTGGGCTACATTAAAAATTTAAGAAAATCGATGTTCTTTGGAGCTTAAAATCAATCGCTGTTGAAATATTGCGTGTAATAAAAAGCTACTGTTTTTAAAAATTTAAAATAAACGTTTTTAAAACACTATTATTTTATTCAGGACTAGAAATATAACAGAGTAGCGGGAATTCACTCGCTTTTCTGACACTGACGATATTTCCTTAAATACTACATTTAATTATATTCTTTATCTGTTACGGCCTTTAAAACTGTCTGCACGTAAAAATCCGATTCATTTTTATGGACTGACGTCTACAGTTCTTATATCACAGCCAGAATACTCAAGAATAATTAATAAAGCAGTATTTTTTTCGTACTACGCACTTTTTCCTCCGGAATAAGGACTGAAATTATAGCTTTATCAGATGTCTTACGAATTCTAGGCTTCTAATTCTTTGTGGAATCATGAGTATAAGAAATTATTTACATTTCATATTTCTTTGCGAAACCTAGTAACATTAGCAGCATTTATCATCTAACCAGGAGAGTGTCTCATCTCCGGAACACCAATCTGCCTGAAACTGAACAGAGTGTTTCCTTTCCTCTAACTATGAAGACCGGTGCATGCCAATT
>JAWWEO010019537.1:0-13831 GCA_035582975.1 Ormyrus labotus | reverse complement strand
ACATGTCCCGCGTTACCGCATTTATAGCAGCAACCTTTTCTTTCCGGTGCGTCTGTGCACATTTTGGCGATATGGCCAAAGCCAAGACACTTGTAGCACCTGAGTGGCATCCTCTCACGGTTAATCTCCCTTATTCTGCAGTTTACCTGACCTACCTTGATCTTTCCCCATGAGATCGCTTGCTGGGCTCTCTGCGCCGACATCCGTATGACGGCCGTCCGTCTCCATAGGTCTTTCGGATCTTTAATATGGTCGTCTCTTACGCCGCTTTATTCTCTTTTGCAAACTCTCTTCGCAGGGCTTCTAAGATATCCCTCTTAGAGGTAAGCATGTTAAGGTCCTTTATTTCAAAGAGCAGCTGATGTTGGAGTAATTTTATTGTTTGCACCGTCCACAAATCCGCTTTAAACGCTTGTTGTAGCTCTTCGGTCTGGGCTTTTTTAGAACGTCGTAGTTCCTTTTTATTTACGCTATTTTCTAGAACCTATAATTTAGGATTCGCATTCTTTTTTTCAGAATGTTAGCATACGTATTCTGATCTAAACCTTTTACAACTAGCGCAACTGGTTGAGCGGGTCTCTCCCTTAACTTTTCCTAGATTTTCGCACCCTGTTGTTTTCTGGCACCAAAGCTACCTCTACTCACCCTTTCTTCCTTGTTTTTTTTACTTTCCTCGTAAATATGTCTTGCCTGGGCCCATCAATTTCCCTTACCAGAGTATTCCCTTGCTAAGATGTCCTTGGTGTACTTGGGCCGGTAGTTTCTTCCTGGTTTGTCCTCTTTTTTGGGATATCGGTCCCTCTTTTTCTTTAACTAACATAGTGACGACGCCTTACGCTTACATGGTGTACATATCTTCACTGATTTATCTACACCTGTTGGCGTAGACTTGTTTTCTGTTTTAATAGACTTTTGGTTTGGAGGGTTTCCGCCTTACTGCCAAGGGGAACACATGACATTCGGGTGGCAGATTCCACCCAAACGCCATCCAGTTCGTGGAAATGCCTCCGAATTGCGGTTTTGAACCTACTAAGAGAAGGTAAATTCCTGATCTCGGCAGGCAGGGGGTTCCAGGAGCGGGCACCCTGTACCTTCAACGATCGCACTCCTGTTTCGGTGCGCATCAGAGGAGGCACAAGCTCTTTGGTGTTTCTCCCTGCAGTTGCGTTAGACTTGCAAAAAAAATGAGTTAAGTAAATAGGTTCAGAGATGCGAATTAACTTGTACATTAACAGACACAGGAAATATTGCCTGCGCGTGTCAATGCGCATCCATTGCAAGTTCGTCCTGTGAGGGGACACATGGTCGTCTTTCCTAAGACCCTTCACGTATCGCATACAGAAATTCTGTAACACTTTAATTCTTGTCTTTATTTCCTGAGAGGCATCCAACAATACTACAGAGCAATAGTCCAGATGAAGAAACAACAATGCCTCTGCCAACCGCTTGCGAAGAGTCTCGGTGGTGTAATTCCGATAGAATCGAAGACTATATAAAATTCGATTAAACTTTTTGGTTACGTGATCCGAATGAAGCTTCCACGAAAGCCTGGAGTCTAACAAAACACCGAGACTCAGCGCGGAGTTGCAGAAAGGGACACGAACACCATCTACTAGCTCAATGCAGGGAGACTACTACCTTGCTGCCTATCCTTGTCATAGAAGTCCGAGACGAATTTGCGGCAGCCAAAAAGTAAAGCTTTGGTTTTGCCTGCATTGAGCTGCAGAGAGGCGCCTTGCGCCCATTCCGCCACCGCGCCCCCCGCCTGCTGGAGCAGCGTCATGCCCTCATCTAGATGCTCGTATGCAATCTGCGTGTAGATTTGCAGGTCGTCTACATAAAGTAGATGTTGTATCCTCTCAGAAGGGAGAACGTCACGTATGTCATTTATGCAGAGATAAAAGAGAAGGGGTCCCAGGACCGAACCCTGTGGGACACCAAGATTTGTGACTATCCAAGATGACTCGGACATGATAACTTTTTGACATCTGTTTAAGAAATAGGAATGGAGCCCCAGAAACACGGCCCTGGAGAAACCTATTTTGTCTAAGCGATCAAAAAGTCGGGATAGTAAGATCTTATCAAAGGCCTTACTGAAATCAAACATTAGTAGGATGGTGACTAGTTTTTTGTCTATTCCGTGGCTTATGTCGTCCGTCAGTTTCAGTAGGGCAGTGTCAGTAGAGTGAAAAGATCTAAACCCCGTCTGGAAGGGATCTAAGATGCTATTTTTATTCAGAAATTCGTATAATTGCTCGTGTGCGAGCTTTTCTAGAACCTTAGAAAGAAAACATAAGAGAGCTATTGGCCGAAAGTCTGATGGCAAAGATGGAGTTTTGCACTTTTTTAAAGGGATTACATGAGCTTTTCCCCATAGTGCAGGAAACTTGCCGGTGGAGAAGGAGGAGTTGAATAATTTAACTAAATATCGACTAATCACCGGTAGTGACTTAACCACAACACTCTGCGGTATGCCGTCGACACCCCTTGCTTGAGACGAGAAGTGCGAAATTGCTAGGATGATGTCACTAGCATTGACACTTTTAAAGTGAAATCCCTCTAAGGGAGCTTCAGAAATTGCTATCAGCCGTGCATCCATGTCATCAAGAGAGGAACGCGACACACCGGCAAAGTACTCGTTCAGATCACCCGGTGAAAAGCTACCCAACTCCTCATCGCATCCTGTTAAGAGATCTAAGTTCTTTAGTTCCTTCCAGATGTTGTTATTCTGTAAGGCGTCGAATAATCGGTTTTGGTAGTAATTAGTTTTGTCCGTCTCAGTCATGGTCCGTCTGTTTGCGGAGGGTTAGTAATTCTTCTAGGAACGTACTGTCTTTTGTTCGAGAATAGCGACGATACAGAGCAATACGTTTTCGAATCAGCCGGGCCAGCTCCTTGCTAATCCACGGCGGTCTACTCTTTTTTGGAGTTATTTGCTTTGGTGATGCCAAGCTATCTAGTGCGCCGTGAGATTATCCCGGAGACAACTCAGAGCCGATTCTGCGTCGATAACTGAAGCATTAAAGGGCGACCAATCCCTTTGGTTTAAGTATTCAGTCAAAGAAATAGCTGAAATATTTTTAAAATCACGATATTCAAAAGATTTGACTGAATAAGAGCATGTTTTGTAGGCCATTGACATGCTTATGACATTGTGTTTGCTATGAAAAGTCGCCGGGGTGCTACAGTGCTCAAGTATGAAGTCGTTATCATCAACGAACACTACGTCAATCCAGGTGCGAGACGTGGGAGTAAAATGCGTGGGACCGTGCTGAACCAACCGTAGAGAAAGTTCAGCCGATAATTTGCTAACAAATTTGGCATCATCACTCTCTTTCAGAAGATCGGCATTTAGATCGCCCATTATTACTTTATGACTATAGTAAAATGTAAACGTACGTAACTTATCGAGGAAAGTCTAGATCTTTGGTGAAAGCTACTTTTGGTGGTCTATAAATCACAGCTACGAACACAGGAGGAGAGTTTCCATCCTGAATCTCGCAGAAGATGAATTCCGGAGCCCCGGGTTTTTCTTTTCCCCCGTGTTTGAGCTTGCCAGAATCTTGCATTTTAATGATGTACGTACCTATAAAGCTACACCACCTTAAATACGTTGCGATCTTGTCTAATTATTGTAAAACCTTTTATCTGCACGACTTCATTTGAAACTACAGGGCCCAACTAAGTCTCAGCAACTCCAAAAAGGTCATAGGAAAAACCATCAAAAAGAAGCCTGATTTGCTCAACGTGAGCTCTCAGAGAGTTGACGTTAAGAAAACCCACACTTAACCCACTCCTGGTGCCCTCTGGCCTTCCAGCGGCTGCTTCTAGTCATACAGAGCCACTATTTGCGATTTGGTCGGAAGGACTATTTTTGCTATTCTTATTAGTTTTATTTTTAGTTTTAGTTTTCGCAGCCTTGGACTGTTTTACGGTGTCCACGCCGGAGGTAAGTGACTCTAGCCTAGCTTCATTAGGTTCTTCTGTGGGGCACTTCTTGGAATTTTTGCCGGGAGATTTCACTTGATCGGCTTTTCCTGTTGTTTCTGTCGTTCTCGAATCCTTATTTACGTTTTTAAAATAGAATGCAGCTATCGACTGCAGGTCCTGGCTAGTTTTGAAAGTATGGGTTTCACTGCCTTCATTTGTTCTCACAAGGAATCTACCCTGCCTGTGCCAAACAAATTTAAAGCCTAAGGTTTTTGCTTGATATCTAAGTTTTTTAAAAGAAATATAATCTTCTTTGATTAAGTATTCATTTAAAAAAATGGAGCCTGCAAGCAGAGTAGAAACCCAGCTGAAGCGCTTAGAATCAAGATCCCTAGAGCTGAAGCCTATTACTTTAGATTTTGCAGTTAACATTTGTTTGCGTAGATGAGCACTGGAAAGCTCAACCAGCAAAGAGGAAAGTAAATTCCAATGGCAGCGATTTTTTTCTATTGCGTTTACTAATCCAGAAGAACCTGTGGATTTAAGTAAGAATAGGCAAATTTTGTTTGTTAATTATTCAGCAAGGAAGAACCTGCTTAAAAACATTGAATACAGTGTGTGAGTGAGTGAATCGCTTATAAATTTGTCATGTGACACAATTATATATCATGAATGAAATTTTATATATCAGTGTATCTTTTAATAATAAAATTTAATAATTGCACATGGCATCAATGAGTACAAAAATTTTGACGAGATTGACAATGTACTCAACGAGAGAAAAGAAATCAAGAAGAATGTGAAGAATGAGATATATTTTCTAAATCTTCAAGTGCCATGGAAGTAGTCCAAGCAGATATTAGCTGTAAACGAATCTTTTAGCCTTGATAAGTGCACAAAGTTAAAAAAATATATCAGCAGTCATCAGAAATTTCACTAAAAAAGCAGGAAGAATTGGTGTACGGTGCCGGAAAATTTGGAACTGCCCAACTAATAAAACCATGAAATGATTTTTGTGAGAAACATTAAAATTGTTTTTTTCAAAATCAATTTTTTCAATCTTTCAAATATTCCTTACAGGGCTTTTTTCTTTGGATCCAGCTAAAACTGTTGAACAAAGATTGGTTATTATATTTATAAAAAAGTTGCACAGGCTTTTGTCTTTCAAAATATTCTTCAGTTTTTTATTGGAAATAATATTGTTAAAAATAGAGCATTTTTTCACTTTTTGAATATGTTTCGCCTACTCGAAAAGGTCTTTAACTTACATTTTTGACTATGCGAACAAATGCCTGTTTAAAGTTGTAGGTCTTGGCACTAAGTATTAAAAAAGTATAGATTTTGGTGATATCTCAAACTTTGCCCCGTAAAAGGCATTTCGAATAAGCACCTTTTTTGATTACTTTTTAAAGTAAAACTCTTTCAAATTTGATTGAAATAGGCTGAAAATTTGTTTCTTTCTCTACTTTTATATAACTAAAACATAGTTACATTTCTGTAAATATATATTATTAAATACAGAATTTTTTTTGTGACTGTACCCGACCTTAAGTTGCTACATACCTGCCTTATGGACGCTCTTTGAGAATACAATATCTGTAGTAGTTCCCCCGGCCCACAAAACGCGAAAAGACGGTTGATTACTTCTGCATTTTCGCTAAGAGATTAGTTAAGTAATTCCTTGCCGGCTCGACAAACGTTCGAAGTCTTTACAAATCCGTCACTTGGCACGCTCATTCCTGAACTAGGTGACTGTCATTCTAGTGAAGAGTTCTGACAAAAAGTAAAGAACTTCCTCCTTGTTTAGCTTCGTCAGCTGACGACACTCCTTAAATCTTGCCAAGAAGGCATTAATACTCTGGGTTTCATTCCCCTTCCCAAGTTTGGGATGGATGTGAGTGCAACGAAAACTCGCTGTGTGCTGCTAAGTCAGAGTAAGATCTCTGACAGCTACTCCCCTCCGAGACTGAACTTATCGTCGGTCGGCTTGTCTGGACTGATGCCTGTATATCAGCGAGCTATTCCAGATAAGTATGCGTCGCTTCCCGAAATTATTGATTTGCTAGGTAGCATTGCTTATGTTTTGAAGCTGCTTCAACATTTGCCATAGGCTTCCCATTTCTGAGATCATTTGAGCCAAATACAAGCTGAAATTCTTAGGAATCTGAAACCTAGAACCGTCTGAAGCAGACAGCTCTACCATGAGTCATCATGACTCGCGCATGTCGGCCGGTAACGATGACCATGGATTTTGAGATTTGGAATCCGCTTGCGTGGATAGCGAAAGTGTCCTGAAATTGTATCTGCGCAGGCGGCCTTCGGTGTTTATCAATTCTCTACTTGATCATAACCCTTATGTAACGCTTATTAGAATAATCCTTTCAGCTCGCAGGTCCTGAAGTTCAGATTGCAGTCTGTTTTTACACCCCCTCATTTCATTGAGGTATACATTAACATCTCCAGGACTGCTATCATGTTCACTATTTGGAGTTCATGAATTCCTTCCCTCATATCCTATTTGATCTGCGGGATGCACTGGCAGCGCCTCCTCCATCGTTCCTTCAATTAGATATACAGTCTGATTAAGGTTTTCTCTTATTGTGAAATCGGCTTTTTTGTTTCTTGTTGCTCTTTCCCTTCCGCATTCGGTTGAGGCTGTATGTGATTTATGATTATCTACTGCCTCCTCTTTGTCCTGCGGCTGGCGACGTCACGCATCGAATCTTCCGCTGCCTAGAAGTTTTCAGGGCTGTAATATCTCTTAGTCAATTTATCAAGCGATTCGTATGTTGGCAACGACTACTTTCTATAGCCATCCCCAGCTGCTCAAGGTACTGAGTGTCCTAATCCTCACTAGCTGCCACAGTATTTTGTGCCGTATTTTATCGATGGATTTTAATTAACTAGCTAAATAATGGATTGTTTAACGAAACAATATTTAAGGATAACAATTTTTAGGGGGCGCTTAAATAGCTTTTTTGACGCTTTTCTGGAACTCTTGATAATGAAGCTATTTATAAACTTAAAACTGAAAAAGATATTAAATTTACTAAGAAAGAAGGGCTTAGAGATTTAAAATAACTTGCCGAATACTTCTCTAAAGTAATCAACTCGTCGGCTTTACGGATTAATCTGATTTAATTCATTTACGAAATCACAGTCCTTCATACATCGACACTGATGCTTAATGAAGAGACAATAAAAAAAAAAACTTTTTGCATTTTTCCAGCGTTAGTGGTTTTCCAGTGTGTAATAACTACTCTTTACGGTTAACCGGCAAATTTGATTTTAATAAAAAAAAATTCAGATATTTTCCCAAATCACTGAAAAAAAGGAACATTCTATTTGCCGAGAAAGCCGTTTGGTTTTGAATAAGAAAAATAAGTTTTTAAAATATGTATGTGCAGAGTGTATACACAGAATATTATATACTATAAGAAGTTACGTTGACTATTATTTAAATCATATTACAGGTGTTCTGTGTATAAAAAGTCTATAACACCTATAGGATCCCTCGCTTGGTACGGCACCAAACGTGTGAGCCTCCTTAATCGTAATATTTAACGATAATAAATAACGACAACACGAAAAAACATAATTTATGTGCATAATATGCACATATCATAATTAAATCGAGGTTTTCGATATTTTGTTAACTTCAATGATACGATTTAATGATAATAAATAATTTGTTTTTATTTTTTTATTTAAAACAAAAATTACGATCTCAATCGTTTCCGCCAATTGGATACAGTAGTAAGACGTTCTAGAAATTGGCTTATGAATTCGTTATATTTTATAATTTTCTTTTATTTATATTTTAAAGTTTAAGAAAAAAATTTTTTTTTTTTATTTTCAAGTACACATTCCGACACCTCCTATCGGTATAATCATATCTAAAATACCAATTCGGCATAATCGTAACTCAATCGCAGTTCAGTATAATCGTACCTCAGAGGCCAATCCGGCATAATCGTATTTCAGCGGTCAATTGGGCATAATCGCATCTCAGCGGCCAATTCGGCATAATCGTATCTCAGTGGCCAATTCGGCATAATCTCTAGTCCGGTACAATTTCAACGTCACTGCTAATTCGGTATAATTGTAACTTAACGGACAATTTGATATAATGCGAACTCGGCCGCCAATTCGGTACGATCAAATCTGAAAAATGCATAATCGATAGAAAATTGAATTATAGGTGATAAAAACTAGCCTAGCGATAAGAGTAATAGTATATTGTTACTACAGTGCACCTTTGAATAATAATAAAAAATGGATCTTAATTATCAAATTTTTTTTACACAAAATAAAGAGTCAATTTAATAATATACCAAAGGAGAAACTAAGATTAGTATTTCGTAGGGAGAAAAGAGAAAAATCGAACAATCTAATAATAAAAAATGAACAAATCAAAATAATGTAGCAGCACTAAAGCCTACATAAAGTTTTTTTTAGCGCGAATTTAAACATTTCGTTGTTTCAAAGCGTTTACAACGATTTATTATTGGCGAAATAAAAAATCTGTCCAAAACTTTCATGGATTTAATAAAAATTATTTGTATTATTTAATAAAAATCACTTTTTTTTAAATTATTCATGCTTCTAAATTTTTGAGATTAAATTGTATCGAATTGGCGGCTGAGTTGAGATTATACCGAACTGGCGACAAAGTTGAGATTATACAGAATTGGCCACTGAATTACGATTATACTGAACTGACTATTGAGTTACGATTATGATGAATTGGCTGCTGAGATTCAATTATGCCGAATTGGCCTCTGAGATACGATTATGTCGAATTGACCGCTGAGTTATGATTATACTGAACTGTGATTGAGATACGGTTATACCGATAGGAGGCGTCGATTTAAATATACCTAAAAGTTTACAAATCGATGTCTCCCTTCACAAGACGCCAAAAAAAGCTTTTTTTTGACCTGGTTAAGCATTACGACCAAATTTTTGGAGAAAAAATTACTCCTAAGTTATTGGCACTGAAGATATAACATTGAGTCGCATCAATTTGGCATTAATTTTTCTTTTACACTAAAGAGAGTTACTTTTATGTACGAAATAAGAAGAAATTGTCTTGATATGAGCAAAAGACAAGAAGTTATGCTTGTATACAAAAGGCAAATTTTTACAGAATTTCTGTGAACGATACGCGAAGAGTCTTAGGAGTGATGATCATGATTGCCCTCACAGGACGACCTTACTTTCTTTGCTAATATTTTCGAGCGTCCGTAGTTAGTTGATTTCCACAAATAAGGTTTCGTAAAGCTTTTTTTTAATGTTATTTAACGTCGCTCTATTTACGCTGCCAGGGCTTACCAGTGACGGGAATCGTCGGTGTGTTTGTAAACAAAGCATGTATGTTTTACCACCTTGTTCGATCGGGAGTGACTAGGGCCTTTGAGTTCGCAGTAGAAATCGATTCCATTTGCTCTCGAGCCGCGGATGACCCCACTAAGCGAGGCTTGGGAGCGAGACTTGCAACTGTCAACCTTATTAGTACTCATGCACTCAGCGCAATCATTACTTAATAAAGTGACTGCAGATTAGGTGCATCATGATCCTCCAGCACGATCAGCGGGTATGAGCTCCACCCTCGTCACCGAAAAATCCGGCTGGCATTTCTTTAAAAATGCCTCCGAAATTCGAACTGACAGTAATTCGAACTTACGCCCTAAGCGATGTTTGTCTTGGGAAGCAAAAACCTTACCGCCTGAGTCAAACTCCGCTCTTTCCTAAACCTTAGGGCGCCTTTCGCCGTCAGCCCTTTTATGTACCACTCAAGTGGTTGCAGATTTAAGATTTCTTCTAACGCTGGTTGTGCCGTGTTATTCTTCACTCCTGTGGTTTGTAGGACTGCTAGCCTTTGTACTTTTGTGGGGCTTTTTCTGTTTCTATCTTTGTTGATGGCTTCCCACCGTATTAGAGGGGTCTATATGTGATTATCGATTTTATTATCGCAGTGTACATCTAGTGTATAATGTACGATTGCAGACCCCATTTCCTCCAATCATTTTCTTGCGTTGCTGTATACATTTATGCCTTTCTTTATCCTTTCTCCCACGTTTCTTTTCTTAAAAAGTTTAGAGTTTAGAACAATTCCAAGAAACTTTGTCTCCTTTGAACGTGTTAGTACCCTTCCCTCCATTCTTGGTAGTCTGAAATGAGGGATTTTGTACTACCTCGTGAACAGGATAAGCTCAGTTGTGTCTGGATTTATGTCCAATTCACTTTCCTCCGTTCATTTTGTCAGTTCTTTATGGCAGATTCCATGATATCGCTGATAGTTGACAAATCTACGCCCATTATCAGTATTACGACATCATCTACACTTGCTATTATCTTTATTCTTTTCCCTTTGAATGAGAAAACGATTATGTTTAACACGGTTAACCACAGTAGCAGGAAAGCGACTCCTTCCTGTGATGTACCTCTTGTCGTCTTCTTGCTAGTGCAAATTTTTCCTACTTCTGATTTAATAATGCTGCTTTCTAAAATTTTGATTATCCATCTTATAGTCATGTGCAAAAATTTAAAATTAAATTAAATTTTTAATTTTTTGATGCATTTTTTTTAATTTTACGTTTTATCCAAGATTTGCTATTCTTATTAAAAATACAGTATTCATGTATTCACATACGCATTCGTATCTTTACCCACATACGCACATATAGTTTCTTCTCCTTTGTTCTTTGTCGTTTCTAAGTTTCAAAGGACACATTAAATGGGAAACCGATATCAGACGAACAAATAAAAACAGCCTGTTTTATATAGTTGCCGACTTTTCGGAAGTTTTAATGTACTTCCTTCTTTCAGAGCTGTAAAGCGACACAAAGATACTTACAATTATTAAAATATATAATAAATAAAACAGTCTTTTTCTTTAAAAAATAAAATCATTCGTGTGTAAATACCTAATCTAAAAACAGGGTTCTACTTGAACATTTATGTGAAAATGCTTATCATTAAGATAGTTGTCACGATCATCACTTTAAAAAAACTTCGTTTTGTCAAAAAGTAGGATTCTAAAAAAATTTTTTTCAATTAAACTAAATGTTTTAAAACGTAGAATAACTCACCGGGCTTAGTTCACTCACTTTTTTCTGTAATGTCACTCCCTTTATATCTTAACATTTTGCGTACAGAGCAAGAAAGAATGTACTAAACTTTTAAATCTATGTAATAAATGTATAAAAAAATCGTCAACCACTTCAAAATATTTAGTACAAAGACATCAAGCCGCAGGAGAGGCTTAAAGGAGCAGTAGAGGATGCCCGGCACAGCTAATTTTGCTCGGTGACTATCTAGAGTAGAAATTAAGCATGGAAGTAATAATTAAAGATTCAAAGACCTCACAAAATTCGCCAACTATCAGGCGCAACATCCTTTTAATTTCCTAACGTCCTGATACATTCGTATTAAAACACTTTAACACAAACATATTAAAAAAAAAAGGAGAAATGTTTCACATGAAATTTTGCATGTAATTGACTAAATAGTACACCTAGTATTTTTTTACCATCTCTATAGTTTTTTTTATTAATTTTATTCAAAAACATAGCGTCTTCAATATTGTTAATTGTATTTCTATTGTAGTGTATGTTTTACATCTCTGAAAATCTTCTTTTAAAGAAATTTTTCTCTGTATCTATTATTTTGACATTATCAAAATCTATATGTGTAGCTAATGCTGAAGTCTCTGTATTCAATGTAACATCCCTACTGTGTTCATAAGTTCTTTTCTTAAGTTTTCGTTTGCTCATACCTATGTATGTAGCTGTGCAATCTTTGCAATTGATTTTATAAACTTTATTATTAACTTCATTATCATCGATTTAGTCTTTTCCTAGTTTTATTAAATTATAATATTTATTAATGTGAACATTTATAGAATTTAAATTGTAATGGTGTACAATTCTATTTATTTTTGGGGTGAGGTGTTTTATAAAAGGCAAAATTATTTTATTTTTTCCTATTATATGTTTTTTGTTAGAAGTGTTTGTATTGTTATTGTAATGTAGGAGGTGTTTTTTTCTTTTTTTGATGTGTGTATTAATAAAATCTACTGGGTAACCATTACATTATAAAAAATTCTTTACTATTTCGATATTTTCATGGTGGAAGCGTTGTCTGATGATTTTATGGCTTTATCTACGAGATTGTATACGATGGCTATTTTTTGTTTGTGTGGATGGTGTGAATTAAAATTAATAAATCTTCCTGACGCTGTTTCTTTTCTACACCAGTTAGTGATGATGTTATTATTCTGTGTTTTAATGATAGAAATGTCTAAAGTTAATGAAGTTTCTTTTCGTTTTTCGTAAATGAAGTAAAAAATATACTGAAAGTCTAAAAAGTTAATCACTTTCTTTTTCTGTTGTGAACTATAAATTTGTGTTGTATGAATTAAATGTTTGTAGGATATTTTCTGTCATGTCTTTTTTTGTGATTAAGAAGCAATCATCTACGTACCTTCTATATAATAAAGGAGGAATAAAATTCTTCTAGAAGGAATAAAAATCTTACTTGATTCTACTTACCTCCAATTTAATAATAAATATTAAAAACAGATTCGAGGAGCATTAATGAGCTTTTGTACAATCCCTTGGTTTGCTGACTTAACGTTAGAACTTTTAGAAACTTTCAGTCTCAATGCACACAAAAATGACATTTTATTATATAGAAGGTACGTAGATGATTGCTTCTTAACTGCGAGGTCTTTGAATCTTTAATTATTACTTCCACGCTTAATTTGTATTCTAGATAGTCACCGAGCAAAATTAGCTGTGTCGGGTATCCCCTACTGCTCCTTTTCTTAGCCTCTCCTGCGGCTTGATGTCTTTGTACTAAATATTTTGAAGTGGTTGACGATTTATGACATAGATTTAAAAGTTTAGTACGTTCTTTCTTGCTCTGTACGCAAGATGTTAAGATATAAAAGGAGCGACATTACAGAAATACCGCTGCTTACTGAATTAGCAGATTGCTTTCTCAAAGAAACTCGTTAGAAATACTCTCAAAGTATTTCTAACGTGAATGATTTTTGCTTCCTCCTACAGGAACTATTATGATATTAATTTTTGGAGTTGTTCGAAAAATCGGTTATAATTGTATTTTAAGATGTCAGGAACAAGAATAAATGGTTTTAGAAAAATGTCAGTATGGATGTGTGCGTGCGTGCGTGCGTGCGTGCGTGCGTGCGTGTGTGCGTGCGTGCGTGCGTGCGTGCGTGTGTGTGTGTGTGTGTGTGTGTGTGTGTGTGTGTGTATGTGTGTGTGTGTGTGTGTGTGTGTGTGTGTGTGTGTATCTCAGCTTGTACTGAACGGATTTTCATCGTTCACGGCTACTTTTTTTTGCTTTTATTTTTCCATGGCGGCACAAAAAAAAAATGTTTTTGTTTATCTTTTTCTTTTTTATCGTAAATTTTCCATTTTTGAAAAACTTAATGTAATTTTTTTTAACGTTAGGATTGACATATTTGAATCGAACAAAGGTCAATTTGAAGAGCCTAAAAATATCTATAATTTCAGAGAAAAACAGTTACACTAGCTCTTATACTTCTTTTGTTTTTAATAAAAATGTGTTTTGTTAAAAAAGCTTATAATTCTTAATTTAAATTATCAACTGCTCTGAAAAAATTGTTGGTAATTAAGAATATATGTAGTTATAATCTGTAAAAATTTCAAGCCATTTTGTCAATTATTTTTTGAATGAAAAGCTGAAATCCGAAAAAAATGATTTTTCTATGGTAAACGATTACGGAAGTAAAAAGACTTTAAATTACCTGAAATTTTGGGAAAAGGTAGATCTTTTACGTGTTCAGAGCTGTATAGTTTTTCTGCTTATGAAACGTATTAGTTCAAAAGATATTAAAGTTTTATTTATT
>JAWWEO010019536.1:0-13835 GCA_035582975.1 Ormyrus labotus | reverse complement strand
CGTCTCTCCCGCTTACACGGGGAAGAGAGCGCGTAACATGGCGAGAGCCGCTCGCCACGCGGCGGACCGCGCGCGCATCGCGCGGTGCGCAGCTCCGCTCTCCCGAGCTCTATCTTTCTTCTTTCTCTTTCTCACGCCGCAAGGCCAGCCCGTTACACTACATAATTTTTTTAACATATATTATTGAGTGCCCCTCACATGGCGCCTTCGTGATACGGCCTGCAACGCCGGAGCTACCTTAAGGCTTTTGATATCCACGAATGAAGGAAAACCCTCTGTTTCGAGGTAAACTCAGTATCCGAAGGTCATCTTTTCCAAGGCGAAAACCCGCATGCATTGTCTTCCATTTTTCGTATTTTTTAATTTAATAAAAGCGATACTTTCGAAAATAAAAATACAATTACAAATATTCATTGTTTCAAAAACGAGAGTAGCTGTATAAATATAACACACGTGTAAGCCTTAAAAACCTCCATTATCCGCTTCCTACAATCAAAGTATATATGTTTTACATAAAGCATGCCAAATTCAAGTCTAAATAGCTTGATTAAAAAATTTAATTAAAGCAGAAATATGCTAAAAAAATCAAATTTTTAGCATTATCCTGATTTAAAAAAATATTTATGCGTATCAATTAATGCGTACCTTTTATGTAATTGACTGTTTCCCAATTGCCAATCAGCTGTTCATTTGCTATACCTCTCTCTCTTGCTCTACTGATGTTTGAAGCGCCACCACTTAGGTTATAATATGACAAGACAGCTGGACTCTGGAGTTACAACTGAAGTGCAAGAGTTATTAACATAATTTGTGTGCCTCAAATTAAGAATATTTCTATGCAGCTTCATTGTGATTAAGGAATAGTGTTTAAAAAGTGTTTAAAAAGCATAGTTAATGGCAATTTTTCAAGCCGTTGAATACACAGGTGCATAACTAGTTTTTTTGAAGGCTGCTCAAGCTCTGTTTTCAGCATTTCAATAAATGCATGCAGTGATCTGATTGTGTAAAAATTTATAATGTATAAATAAAGGCTGGAAAATTAATAGTATTGTATGCTGTGATGGAAGAACCGTAATTAGGTAAGTATAATTATTATTTAATCAAAAATTAAAATTAAAATAGAAAGAATTGATTCTTTGTTTTTATTTATTTTTTTCAGGTGTTACTTTTATTAATTCAAGAAGAAAAATACAACTGCAAGACAATTAACAAAAGGGAAACAGTCAAGTAAAATAAAACGTACGCATTTATTCACTACTTTATACAAAAATTTTTTTAAATTAGGATAAAAATGTGATTTTTTTAGTATATTGCTGATACATTAAATTTTTTAATCAAGGTATTTAGACTTAAATTTTACATGCTTTATGTAAAACATATATACTTTGAGTGTATGAAGTGGATATGGAGGTTTTTAATGCTTAAAACAAGAAAAAGCAGTGATCGCAAAGCCCAGGGGACAGTGAGCCGATCACAACCATTCATTGTGATATCTGGAGTCTGGGGCAGTGTTAGGCTCTAGAACTCCACCAAGTTTATCGCTGAGGTAAGAGGAAACATGTGCACCAGTTTGGGCCAGATCTGTCATCCGAATCTGGTGCACTCTCCTTGTGAGTGTAAATTTTGCTGGAGAAGTAGAAGGATAATTTGATGGTAATATTACTAATAAAACTGGTGGTGGTAAATGAAAAATATAAACTTTTTGAAGTGACTGTGTGTTCTGACGACTATCTTTATATGCAAAAAAATATTTCTCATGGAGATTGTATATAATGTTCACTGAGGGATTTCTTCTTGTTCACTCATTTTCAAAATTGTATATAATTTTAACCCATTAACGTCACAAGGACAATTTTTTCAAGTACCCCTTTCTCTAAGATATTTCACTATGAAAACGTCCCGCAAAAAATTCGAGAAGTAGCTGTCCTACTATTTTCAAAGTCGCTTTTTCCAATGGTGCAATCAGAATTACATAGAAACATGTTTTTTTACAATATTTTTGCAAAATAATGTAAAAACCACGAATTTTTCAGACCTGTTTTTTTTCTTTTTACATTTTCGATGTCTTATCGTAAAATTATTCAACTATGGAATATTGTAATCGTGTCCTCGATTATTATACTTTAGAGTGGTATAATTAGTTTTGTTTTTATCACAGTCTGAACTTGCAAAATAACGGCCAAAACTATTGAAAAGTTTAGTAATTTTCCGACTAATCAGTTCTTGTGATTAAAACACGCTTTTTATATCGGACCTGCAAGTTCTACATAGCTACCATGGTTTTTTGGGACGCTGATTACGAATCTACTATTATTTTTGCAAAATTAATTTGTTTAAACATTTTGTTTAATTAAATATAATATAATCAATTTTAATTTTTTAAATAATTAAGCTAATTATTAGCAAATATCGTTCTTCTATACACAAATACATTGTTACATATCGTTTTCTGTGTTGTAGAGGTTGTTGATGACGATTTTGATATTAATTTTTTAGAATTAATTTTTAACCAATTTGTTTGATAATGTATGCAAAAATTATTTCGTGAGTGTGCGATCTAAGTGAAAATTTAGTTATATATTTCTTGAAAACTTTATTTTATTTGTTGTGATCTTTTCAAACAGAAATTCCATTCGATAATTCAACATATTCTGTCATCGTTAAATCCAACTGATGTTGCCCGATTCCCACCACGAGGAAGTACATATGCCATTGAGAATTATTTTTTTTTATCTTTCAAAATTTTTTTATCTTTTGTTATTTTTCAAAATTTTTTTATTTTTTTTTATTTTTTTCATTTTGTTTATTATTTTCTTTACTTCAATTTATTTACTCGTATGTTTGTTTCAAACATTTCATGCAAACGTATGCTTGACACTCTGCAATATTTCACGATTTTGGAATGATTTGACATTTTTGCATACATTGTCAAACAAATTGTTTAAACAATATAATTGTAAAAAATTAATATCAAATTCGTCATCAGCGACCCCGACAACACAGAAAACGATATGTAACAATGTATTTGGGTATTTTTTTTTTTTTTTATAGGAGCGGGAAATCTTTAATAGGCCGTCAGGGGGCCGGCCCCCTGGTGTGTGGGACTCTCCGGCATCGAGGTGCCAAACAAAATGTTTAAACAAATTAATTTTGCAAAAATTATAGCAGATTCGTAATTAGCAACCCACAAAACCAATGTAGACCTTGCAGGTTCGATATAAAAAGCGTGTTTTAATCATAGGAAATGATTAGTCGGAAAATTACTAAACTTTTCAATAATAATAATTTTTAATAATAATAATAATTGTTTTCGCCATTATTTTGCAAGTTCAGGCTACGATAAAAATAAAACTAATCATACCATTGGAAAGTACAATAATCGAGGACATCAGTACATTATTCCATAGTTGAATAATTTTACGATAAGACATCGAAAATGTAAAAAGAAAAAAAACAGGTCTGAAAAATTCGTTTTTTTTTACATTATTTTACAAAAATATTGTAAAAAAACATGTTTCTATGTAATTCTGATTGCACCATTGGAAAGAGGAACCTTGAAAATAGTAGGAAAGCTACTTTTAGAATTTTTTCGGGACGTTCTCATAATGAAATGTCTTAGAGAAAGGGGTACTTGAAAAAAGTGTCCTTGTGACGTTAATGAGTTAAACAATAAAACAATACTGGTATGTACATTACTTCTTAGGTAGGTTATATTGCAAAGTATACTGGCACTTACTATTTTTGTAAACTATTTTCTCTGATGTGCGTTCTTCCTTCTACCTTAGTTATTATAACATTGGCAGCCTGTTAGCTGACATTTTAATTGAAGATCGGAAATGACGTCATGCCTACTGACGAACGAGGAAAAGATTTGAGAGCACTCGATACCATCGATAATAAAAACTGTATAAATAAACTTTTTTAACTTAAAAAACATTTTTTAAGTATTGTAAATATTACAAAATAACTTATTAGAGTATTTTGAAATATTTTTAGCATGTAAAATTAATTCTAAGATAAATAATCTCGCATGAGAGGTTAAAGATCTTAAAATTCAAAGTATAAATGGAGCGCAGTTGACTCATACTTATCTTCGGAGCAGCTGTCGCGCTCATTGGTGTCAACAATTTCAATTTTTGGATTTTTGTCCGCCATCTTATATCCTATTATGGATTTTTCAAATCAAACATTGTACTTAATACTAATTATTTCAGAATTCTTCAAATGTACGAGTTATTCGTCCATAAAATTTTAAATGTGAGAAAACTTAAAATATCTAAAAGTTGTTTACAAAAATTTATATGTGTGGCTGCTATTTTGCTTTTTCTTGGCACCGACTCTACGTTGGTCAAGATATAGTTATTGATTAGTAGATTCAGATAATCAGTTTTACGGAAAAAGGTCATATCTCGAAAAGTACTCTTATTCCCAAGAACTCTTCATTTATTCTCATTCCTGAAACCTCAAAATGCAATTCAAACATGTTTTTCCAACAACTCCAAAAATTACTGTTGCAAAGCTTCTTCTAGGAGGAAGCAATTAAGTAAAGACACCAATAGGTAGAGCTAAAACAAGCAAATGTAGCGAGATAAGATTTTTGAAGATTCAAATGTTGCGCATTTTTTAAGCCTGTATCACGTGATCACCTTCATTGCTCGTCACCGTAATATATTTTTCAGAATTTCGCTAAGTTCAACGATGAATATCTTTTTGCTTTAGTCGTCAACATAAGATTTTTTTGTTATTAAAAGAAAGCTTCTTCTTCATAGTTTTATACTGTTGTTTTCATTTCGCTGCCTACAAGTTACGCAAAATTATAATAGTACTTTCAATTTTTCCCGATATTTTTTTCATAAGACGTGAGTAAACTGAACAATCTTCGAAAGTATTTTTCTCGTTATTTTTATCGTCAACCCTATCTAAAATTTAGCAGGTAATGTTCGTCAAGGTGCAAATACCAATATATTTCAATTTCATAACATTTTCTACATATTTAATTTTGGAATGAACCTCCATAACTGCTTTCTATAGTTACGTTTGTACTTGTCTATCATTTTTTATTTTACTGCTTTCTATTGTTTAGATTTATTATAAATAGATAAAAAGAATTAAAAAATCTTCAGGATACAGCGCTTAATTTAAGGATATATGGTATTATACACTCATTCGTAGCGTTCTGTTTGTTATGTCAATTATGTAACTCTGGATTAATAAATAAATAAATAAATAACTTGCTAGTTATTTCTGATTTTACTACTTTCTAGTGTCTACATTAAATTTATTAATTATAAAATTTCTCACAATAAAAATTTTCTAAGAGGTTTTCAGTAAATAATGTGATTTTTAGCGCAAGCACAATTTTTTTAAGTGCTTCGGAGTAAAATTGTTGCAGAGAAAAAAGAAAGGAGACATTGAAAGAGATTTATTGTAAGGTACTATTATTACTATATATACTCATACTTGCTTAAATTTTACCTTTTTGAAGGTGATACAGATAAGCATTATAATTCGTGTAATTTCTACGTAACGATCGATGATCGTTACATATACATATGTTTATATTATTGTTCGTTAGAGAGAGCGTTGAACTAGCGTGGCTAGTCCTAAGTGGGAAGCGCCCCTCCCGAAAACCGAGGAGTTCTGCCAAACGCTCTCTCGAAAATCATTTACACTGTCTGGCGCCTTGAGCCGGTATAGTTGCCTGGAACAATTCCTCGTTCAGGGTACGAGGAATTGCGAAGGGTAACTGAGCATCAGTTCGATCCACCGATATCGCCAACTTAGCGATAGGATGCGAGAAATTAAATTAGAATTAATATTCATTTCAATTATGTCTGCGAAAAAGTCCCGCCGAGGAGATTGCAGAGCAGGATCACACAAAATAAAGCCGCCTGATCCACCACTATCGCCTCGCCCTCCACAAGTGGCCTCGCCAAATTAAAAAACGCTACCAACCGATTTTGGCACAATGCTTTCTCATGGAGAACATTAAAACAATGAAACAATTATTAGTTAATAGCCAATTTTGAAAGGCTAAGTAGTTAATGGTCAGAAAAATTGGAAAAAATTCTCCATTTTTCGCTTATTAATGAAAAGTTTTTCCGATCTTCTTAAACCATTAAAAATTGAATGAATTTTGTAATTGTTATTTTTTCGATATTTCCAAGCTAGTTTTATTGGCCAGTTTAGATACCTAGAAAAGGGTTAAGAACTGGAGCGAGTAAATGACAACCATGCGAAATTAATATTTTTCTTAATTTCTCATCTAAGAACAGTTGGCAAGGCGTGGTTTGTACACATAAGAATCATGCACATATTAATTGTGCACAATTTAGCATAGCCCAATATATCTATATATAAATTTCAACAATGCTAAAGTGTGTACAATTAATATGTGCATGAATCACCCTATGCCGAACAAATACAAACGTTCAATTAGTTTAAGCTACTTCTATGCATTTATATAAGCTATCTATAGCATTTAGATACTTTTTACTATATTACTAAATAACTAAGAACGGAGACTGAAGTGTAATAAAAATATGTGAGTTTATGTTCATGCTTTAAAATGCCCAATAACTACTTCAAAAAAATTTTCATTATGATCTGACAACTAGCCATTTTTCATGGTGATATGTTCTTCCAATATCTTTGCATTAGTTCATTGGATTTTCTGAACTATTTTTTATTTGGAATCAGTTATTATAGAAAAGAACAATGCCCACGGCCAATGCAAAAAATCCTTGGAAGTGTAACCTATGAAACCTATTCCGTCGTTTAGTCTATGGTAAAATATGAATTTTAAGCCAAAATTCTACCTACAAATGTGATGGGAACATGTTTAAATTAATTTGAATTTTTCCGTCTGACCAATCCTGAACGGCATCTACTAAACACAAAATTAATAATAAAAAAATTCTTATCGAGAAAGCTCCCTGTTCCAATTAATTCCATTCGACTTGTTCCAGAAAAATACAACTTTCTGCAAAATCTGGATTCTTAGAAACCGTGCAAAGGGGTTGAAACTGTCGATTTCCCTCACCAAATAATTCGCAATACTCCAGTAATCTTTCATAGAAATAATTGCAACCAAGACTCCCTCTTCCAACTAATTTCATTCGACGTGTCATAATAAAATACAACTTTCTGCCAAACTTGGTTACTGGGAAACCGTGCAAAGAGGTAGAAACGGCTGATTTTCCCTCACAAAACCATTTTCTATATTTCAACAATCATTAATAACAATTATTGTAATCTAAGCTCCTTATTCAAACTTATTTCATTCGATTTGTATTAATAAACGATAATTTTCTGCAAATATTGATGCTGGGAAACCGTGCAAACAGGTTGAAATAGCCGATTTTCCCTCAAGAGAAAATTCTCCATATTCCAGCAATCTTTCGTAACAATCATTGTAATCAAGGCTCTCTGTTCCAATTAATTTCCTTCGAGTTACAATAATAAAATATAATTATCTGCAAAATCTGGATGCTGGGAAATCGTACAAAGGGGTTGAAAAGGCCGATTTTCCCTCACAAAACCATTTTCTATATTTCAACAATCATTAATAACAATTATTGTAATCTAGGCTCTCTATTCAAACTTATTTTTAAATATAGACAGTTCTTATCGCCTGTTTCGAAGAAGAATAAAACAGCATTTTGGAAAAGAAAAATTATCTTTTTTTAAACGAAAGTTACTTCCTTATTGGAAATTTGACAATTTTTTTTAGCCATCACATTTTAATCAAATAATAATCAAAAACTTCTGAAATATTAATATGGCGGATTAATAAAGCTGGATTGTAAACCCTCAAACCCACAACCTTTAAACTCTGAACTCTTCAATCCTAAATCCTTAAACCCTCAATCCTTACACCCTAAATCTTTAGATCCACAACTCTTAAACCCCTACCGTTAAACCCGCAAACTTTAAACGCTCAACCCTTCAAACCTCAATCCTCAAAACCATCATCGCTTAGACCTTCAATCCTGAACCTTCAACTCGAAATAACCAGGATTCTTTAAACTTTCAATCCCTATACCTTGAATCCTTAATCCTACAACTCTTAAACCCTAAACTCTTACAACCTGAAACCTTCCAGCGTTAAACCCTCAACCCTTCGACTCTCAATCCTGAACCCTCATATGTTAAACCCAAAACTCTTCAATTCTTAAACACTTAATCCTTAAACTTGTAACTCTTAAATCATAAACCCTTAAATCCTAAACTCATTATCTCTGAACTCTAAAACCCTGAACGCTTACACCCTAATCCCTCATAATCCCTAAACCCTTTAACCCTAAAAGCTGCAAACCTCAATTGTTAAATGATCAACGCTTAGATATTTAATCCTGAACCCTCAAATCTTAAACCGAGAACCCTTCAACCTTCAATCCTTAAATCTTAATCCTTAAACACTGAATCCTTAAATTCACAATTCTTAAACCCTCAACCCTTAAACCTTCAACCCTGAAACCTCAATTCTTAAATCTAGAACCCTTCTATCTTCAATCTTTAAACCCTAATCCTTAAACCCGCAACTCTTAAACCTAAACCCTTATACCTTGAACCCTTAGACCGTTAACCTTGAATCCTCAATTCTTAAACCCAGAACTCTTCAACGCTCGATCTTTAAACCAACAATCCTCAAACGAATAACTCTTAAACCCTGAATCCACCGCACAACCCGGGACGAGTACTTAATTATTACAATTAAACATTTAAATAATAAATACGTACACCCAAAAACCACTCAGCTCGGGGGAGTATTTAATGAATATAAATAAATATTTAAATAATAAATTCCGACGCCCATACAACTGGGGAGAGTATTTTGTGATTACAAATAAATATTTAAACAATAAGTACGTACGCCCGATAACCACATGACCCGGGGGAAGGTTTAATAATATACAATTAATTAAATAATTAAAGCGCACCTCGCAACCACGCAACCGGCGGGAAAGCTTAAATTAATTATAACGCAGACGCACAAAAAAGTGATCTGTCACAGATCACAGGACTATCATATATTTATAGATTTTGACGTGCTGCACACGAATCTGTTATTAATTCGATTCCATCACCCCTTGATTTTGCGTAAATTGCGAGAAAAGCGGAAAATTTCGGAAAACTGGATTCATGAATAACTTTAATCGTGTTTCTAAGTCTCTTGTACTTAGATTTAAGTTCCGGATTTAAGAATCCGGTGTCTGTTTGACCCCATCGGGTCAAGGTCAAGGTGTTTCAAGGTCAAATTGAGAAAAAACCACTTAATCGGAGAAAACCAACAGATATATTTGTTTTTGAGGTGGCTGAATCCGAATTCAAGGTTTGCTTTACCCTATCAAATTAGGGTCAAGGTCACATCAAGGAGAAATTCAGAAAGAGACCATTTTCTCGGAGAAAACTATCCTGGTAATTCTATAACATGGCAGTTTTAAGGCTTTTTTTGGGTGAAAAACTTATTATTCTTCATTCGAAGGCGGGACCGTCGGCATTAGCATCATCCTATGTACACCACGAGGAGGTTGCGCGATCGGATTTTGTACATTATAAAAACAAATAAAAAATAACAATATAAAAAAAAAATTACAAAATAGTAAATAAAAAAAATATCTGTCATTCATTAAATATCGTGCTCCCTTTTACTGCTATAGCGGGTTCTTTTCTCATCAAATGATCTAAGAAACCACTTACGCTTCCTATTTTCTTTCGGTGTATCCCGCTTTAGCGTCCAACAGAAATCTGCCATCATGTGCTCGTCCCATCTTCCCTGATAACGAGTTTCCATGACTTTTATATCCCAGTTCTTCACTAAAGTCTCCAAGATTTTCGGGAAACTTATCAAGATGTGAATGTAAGAAATGTATCTTTAAATTCATCAAGCATCCTAAATTTTTGAAGTCAATCATTTTGGCAACAATTTTTTTATATTATGGACTTTTCTTAGTCCCTAAAAAGTTCTGCGCCACGTCTTTGAAACTGAGCCAAGCTGCCCTCTCAATTTGATTCATTTTACTAGTGAAATTATTATCTCTAAACATCTTCCGAATTTGTGGCCCATCGAATACACCTTTTAATTTCGCTGCGGAGAGTTTTGGGAATTTTAATTGGAAATATTGAAAACATGTACCCGTTTTATCTAGTGCTTTAACGAATTGTTTCACGAGACCAAGCTTTATGTGTAAAGGAGGAATAAGAATCTTCGATGGGTCTACTAAAGTTTCATTAATGATGTTGCGAGATCCAGGAGTTATCGATGATCTTGTAGGTCATTATTTTCTGTTGTAATGTTGCGACCGATCTCGACTATCCCACAAACACAAATAGCACGGATATTTCGTGAAGCCTGACTGTTGTCCAAGTAACATAGTTATAATTTTCCATTCTCCGCAAATCTGCCATAAGTGTTTCTTATATTTAATTTTTTGTAAAAGAACTCGCATATTATCATATTTTTCTTGCATGACAGTTGAGTGAGTAATTGGTACTGGAGCGTATACGTTTGTGTTGTGAAGTAAGACTGCCTTAATACTTCGCTTGGAGAAGTCGATAAAAAGTCTCCAATCACTAGCTCTGTACGAATTCTCTTTCAATTGATTCACAAGACCTTCGACATCAGAGCAGTATACTAGTGATATATCCTTATCCGTAACGAAGAACTTACGGAACTCTATGTCTCGGCCTCGATAGACGAAACTTCAGTATTAGCTTGTAAAAGATTTTTTTACAAAATCATTTAACTCAAACTGCGATGTCAATGATGGAAGTTCAGATTTTTTTTGCATGGTACATACTCCGAATCTCTAGTTTCGTCATCCTCGAAAAAACTGAAGAATTATTTGAAAGACAAAAGCCTATGTAACTTTTTTATAAACAGAAAAACCAACCTTTGGGCACAGTTTCCAGCTGGATTTAATGAAACTTGCCCAGTAAGAAGCATTTGGAAGATAGAAAAAGTTGATTTTGAGAAAAACAGGATTAAAGATTCACTCATAAACACTTTTAAGATATTCTTACTTTACTGGTTCAAAATTTCTTAGCATCATACAAAACTTCTTCCTGTTTTTTTAATGAAGTTTCTGATGACTGCTGATTTTTTAATTTGGTGTACTTATCAAGACTAAAAGTTTCGTTTTCAGCTAATGTCTGCTTCGATTACTTCCATGGCAGTTGAAGATTAAAAAAATGTATTTCATTCTTCACAGTCTTCTTGATTTCTTTTCTGTCTTTAAGTACAATATAATGAGTAAAATTTGTGTGCTCGTTGATGGCATGTACTATTATTAAAAGATACACTGATATTAAATTTCAATCATGATATGTGATTGTCACTTGATAAATTTTCAAGCAACTCACTCAGTCACTCACTGTGCTTAATGTTTATAAGCAGGTGCTTTCTTGCTGAAGAATTAACAAACAAAATTTGCCTATTCTTAGTTAAATCAACAGGTTCTTCTGGATTACTAAAATTAATTTCAAGATTATCTATTTTTCTCTTCTTTAGAGCATAATATAGCTTTTTAGTTATAAGTTTCTGTATATTATTCTGTTTTGATGAATGGTGATTTCTGTTTATTAACTTCATTTTGAACAAATAAATAGATAGTGTCAGCCAACAAATGAAGTAAATAGTAGCAGCCGATGCTGAAACATTTGGAAGATTAAAAAAGTTGATTTTGAGAAAAACAACTTTAAATTTTCTTACAAAATTAATTTCATAGCTTTATTAGTTGAACAGTTCAAAATTTTCTAGCACTGTACAACATTTCTTCCTGTTTTTTTAATGAAGTTTCTGATGACTGCTGATATTTTTTTTAATTTGTTGCATTTATCAAGAGATTTGTTTCCAGCTAATTTCTGCTTCTACTAAAAAAATCCAAATATATTTCAAATTTTGGCCGCCATCTTGGATCAACCATTTTAGGTTTTCAAAATCTGAGTTCAGTTTCATGATCAGCTATCCCAAAAACTCCTGTATACCAATTTTCATAAAAACTTGATACTAATTAATGTATGCCGCAAAGGGTTTAGAATTGTGGGTTTAAAGATTCAGAATTTAAGGTTTGAGAGTTTAAGGATTTAGTGTTGAAGGGTTCTGAACTTTCAGATTTGAGGGTTCAGGGTTGAAGGTCTAAGGGTTTAAGGTTTGAAGGGTTCGGGGTGTAAGGGTTTAGGATTTATGAATTGTAGGATTAAGGATTCAGGGTTGAAGGATTGAGATTTTAAGAATTTAGAGTTAAAGGGTCTGGGTTTTTAGAGTTCACGGTTTAGGATTGAAGGGTTTAAAGATTAAGAGTTCAGGAATTAAGAGTTGATAGTGTAAGGATAGACGGTTTAAAGTTTGAGTTTTGAAAGTGTTAGGGATTAATATATGTTATATGGTTAAAATTTTAAACCCTTTCTTAAAAACACCGTTTTGATAAAAAAAATTGACAAAAAAATGGCAAAACATGAGCCGAAGTGAAAATAACAGTATAATGCTGTAAATACTAAAATGAAATAATAATATTAAATTATTTCTAAAGAATTCTCTACTTTCTAGAAAAAAATCTTCTTGCCTAATACGTAATCCGGCGAGAAAGTGCCATCAGACAGCGTCCTCAAGATAAATCACAACCTAGACCCGGAAAACTACGGAGCGCACCATCTAGACATCATCATCGGCGACCTGGTACTTAGATATCGCCACCTTAGGTTTATTTGACAAATAGCCCCTCCCCCCCCAGCATAGTAAATTGATTTTTAGTTTTAATAATTTTCTAATATTGAATAATTAGTATATTATTTAAATTTTTTAATTTCAATAAAAAATTAAAATTAATTAATAAAGTTTTATACGCAATTTGAAATTCATAATAAGCTGTTTATAGAGATATACAAGTTACTTTTAAAAAAAACGGAAGGGTCTTCCATTTTAGTAAGATGTATTAACCGTCTTGTTAAGGAAGAAAAAAATTAATAATTAATAACAATAATTGTTATTAATGATTTTTGAAATACAGAAGATGGTTTTTCGATCGAAAATCGGTCGTTTCTATCCCTTTGAACGGTTTCCCATCATCCACATTTGACAGAAAAGTGTCATTTTATATTACTAACTAAATAAAATGGGTTAGAATAGGGAGCCTCGATTACAATAATTGTAAATAAACTTTTTTTCAACATTCAGTTTGGTCCTGCGGGGGAAAATCGGTCGTTTCAATCCCTTGACACGGTCTCCCAGCATCCAGATTTTGCAGAAAATTGTATTTTATTATTACAAGTCGAATGAAATTATTTGGAACAGGGAGCCTTGATTACAATGATTGTTACGAAAGATTACTGGAATATTGAGAATTTTCCCTTGAGGGAAAATCGGTCATTTCAACCTCTTTGCACCGTTTCCAAACAACGATATTTGGCAGAAAATTATCGTTTGTTAATAAAAATCGAATGAAATAATTTTGAATAAGGAGCCTAGATTACAATAATTGTCCTTAATGATTGTTGAAATGTAGAAAATGGTTTTGTGAGGGAAAATCGGCCGTTTCTACCTCTTTGCACGGTTTCCTAGCAACCAAGTTTGGCAGAAAGTTGTCGATAAGAATTTGTGTTTAGTAGATGCCGTTCAGGATTGGTCAGAAGGAAAAATTCAAACTAATATTTAAACATGTTCCCATCATATTTGGGGGTGGAATTTTGGCTTAAAATTCATATTTTGCCATGGACTAAACGACGGAATAATAGGTTTCATCGGTTACACTTCCAATGATTACACAGCCACACAAAAAAAAAAAAAATGTCAAAACCCACGGACCAGACCATATATACCTTATGTTTTTGAGGTC
>JAWWEO010019535.1:0-13838 GCA_035582975.1 Ormyrus labotus | reverse complement strand
CGTCCGAAACTTTCCAGTCTGCGATCCTTCGCCCCATCGTCCTAGAGGCGATCGTGATGTCTATAACCTCTTCCCTAATCGAGTTCCGGAACGTAGGTTTGTTTCCTTTGTTTAGTATGTCCATTTCTGTAGTAGCCAGAAACTCTAATAGCTTCTCGCCTCTCCTGTTGGTATTTGAACTTCCTCAGACGAGGTGATGGGAGTTGACGTCGCATCCCACCACCAGGTCCTGTGCCCCCTCCTCGCACTCCCTGACCAGAGAGATTACCTCTTTTGGATTAGGTCTCTGCTACAGTGTTTCGGGATAGCGACCGCCTCCAGTCCCTTCACTAGGATGCAGGTCCTTGGTCGGCCTTCCTCCGAACACCACAGCTTCCCACAACCACTCAACCCTGATATCCTTCTCTTATAGAGCCAGGGCTCCTGGACAAGGGATATACCTGTGTACACCCTAGCCATGTGTCTGGTTAAAACCGCGAGGCACTTTTGCTATGGTGTAAGTTGATTTGGCTGAAGACCATTTTGGGAGTTGCCATTTCTTGGCGGTCCCTAGGTTGTCTCCTAGCCTTCAAAGTGGCCTCCCCTGATGCGAAGGTTATGCATCAGGTTCGGTGCTCATCCCTGAGCCCTGGGGAGGGTGAATAAGGGGCGATGAATCCTGCCCTTCTCCCCCCTCCTCACCTTTCCTTTCTTCCTGTACGACGAGGATTTCTTCGGTCTCCATTCCATCCTCCGCCTTGCCCTCGTTATCTTCCTTCGTTCTCTCCCTGAATAGGACGCAGTGCGCCCTTGAGGCTCCGCAGAAAGGCCGGAAGTCGAGTGCCTTCACTGCCTCCACCTGCGACCTCTCCAAGGTGACCCTCAGGGAGGTTTCCTTTTCATCTCCCTTCGTGGGGCCCGCCGGTACCTCCTCAGCCCTAACTGCGTGCCAGGTGACCACCTTTAGGGTGGGGTTCTGGCGCGCCAATCGCCTCAGGATGACTTGCAGCTCCAGCTTTCCTTTTACAAAGATGGTCATCCTCTCCACCTTTTGAAGAGCGCCCTGTTCGATAAATCGAATTTGGGCGCCCTCCCAAGGAGACCATCCTTTTACCCTTTCTTCAAGCCACTTCCTATCCTTCTCTATGTTGCAGTGAAAAATCTGGGCACCCCTTGAGTGCCAGTTTTCCAAGAAGGACGGGAACTAACTTCTGTCTGGCAGGTTGTCGATGACCTCTTCCATGACCTCGACCACCTTTTTTCCTTGCTCCTCGTCCAGGCGTCCTTCCGAGTAGTCCGCAGGGACGATCGCCATCTTTAAGTCGGTAGCGACTGCCCTACTAAATTCCCGTGAACCCTTCTGGGCGAGGTTTCTCCTTTTGACCACCCTGGGTGTTGACCTTTCCGTCGAGATGGACAGGGGCCTTCTGCCGGTGTTGGTCTCTTGGACCTTCGCTTGCTTTTGGGCCGCCTCCTTCCTCTTCTTCCAGGCAGCCCCAGAGGGGTTTTTCCTTTTTTTCTTGCGGGAGGTAGATCCATCGGGATTACCAGCGGCCTGTTGACCGGGTGCCCGGGCACTATCCCCCTGTCTTGTCGGATTGAGAGAGCCGGTATTCCCAGCAGCCTGTTGGCCGGGCTACCGGTCTCTCGCTCCCCGCTCTGTCTTTTTGCCTGTGTTGGTCGCCGGGTTTAACCTGGTGACCGCCCGACCTCTGGTTGATTTGGAGCTAGGGAGCTCGGTAAAAAGCGGCGCCTTAATTATTCCTTCCTTTTCCGTGTTCATTATTTCTTTAATTATAAAAGTCGGGTATATTAATGTATGTGGTCGAGTGTCCCCTTTTCTCCCTCTCCCCACCCGCCTCCCGCCCGGCGCCCATGTGAGGTTTCCGCGAGCCCCCGGTGGCCTCGGTAGAGTCCCCCCTCCCCCGACCGCAGTACGGCCCTATCCGGTCACCAACCGGCAGTGCTACAGCCGAGGAGATTATGTGCCGACTGATAGGGTAGCCAGGTAAAATTGGTGGGGGTCCGCGGACGGTCAATCAACATTAGGGTCGATACCTCGTCCGCCTACTCCTACCCCTACCAGTAGGTTACACCGTCCCGGGCCCCTGTACTATTCGGCGGCCTGGGACGCCAAAAAATCCAGTTTTTAAACGGTATCCTCCAGGTGCGCACAAGCCGCCTCGGGGCGCCAAACACTCGGTTGGGACGGAAGAAGGCGTCCAGGGTCCCCCGCTATGTAGCTGTGTTAGTGTATTGTGTTGTTGTTTGTGTGCCCCTATGTGCACTACCACGTTCGCCTTATAGGGGGACTGTGTTCACTCGACTTCGTGTTCACTCGAGCTGTTCAGCCTCCTCATTTCCCTCCTCCCAAAGGAAAGAGAGGGAATCTGAGTGGCACCCAGCCCGGGAATCCGGGGTTTTTAATCTGGGACAGGTCCTGGCCCCTTCTTCCTACCCATTTACAGGAGAGCCCTTTTTACGGGGGGGGGGGGGCACATTTATACCGTTGGGCTGTGTGCCAGGATCGCTAATTCCCAGATTTCCTTTGAAAAGCTGTCGTTTAACCGTTCCCCTCGAAAATATCCTTCCTCTCTATCTCCAGGAGGTTAATTGGCGGCATGCTTTGTAACGTGGCAAATCTAACCCGAATGCCGCGTACAACTTATTTATATTTTTTTGTTATTCAGGATAGGCTCGGCGCCGCGTCGATTGTGAAGCGATCTCGCGGGCGCACAGCAGTTCGAGGGGGAGCGGGCAACTCTCCTCTGTAAGGAATCGGCGAGAGTCGAGGGTGGCAAATAACTAAATCGAAATTAAAATATATATATATACACTTTCAAAATAGTCGAAATTTTAGGCCTTTTAGTTATTAAATATTTTTTATAAAAATTATTAAATTATATTTGTGATTTAAAATTCAGTTGTATATCTTACAAGAAAATTCCACTTTTTTCATACAATATATTCTTAAACTTTAAATTTTATTTATAATAGAAAAGAAAATGATTAAATTTATTCCGATCCTTTTCACCTAAAATTATTAAAAATTTAGCCTTTTTTAAGCAAAAAAACTATAAAAATAGTTATGTTATTCATTTCGCGACACTTCAAATCAAACTTGTAGTTCAAGGTTGACGTATTGACTAGTAGTTAACTTCGACAAATTTTGCTTCGAAGCTCGGATTTAAGAAAAAACGTCAAAAAATGTTGTAAAATCTTATGGCAATTGCACGTGATACATAGATTAAGTATCTTTTAATAATTCTACGTCGGATAGTTTTATATAATCATAGCATTTTTCGATTGATAAAAAGGTATTTCTACTTTGAGAAAAATCGTATTATTCTATGAAACTAAGGTATCTGTGTACGCGTGTATAATATCCTAATAATTTCCAACCTCCACCATATAAAAATTCAGTTCTTTTGAAACTTTAAAATGAGTATATTGTCCGCGCCGGGTTGCACTCGTAGGACAGTTGATAATATTCTTACCACCATAACTCAAAATCTGTCCACTTTTTATTGTTGTGCCCATTAGGACTTTTGATCAGTAGGGCATAAACTGCAACGTACCAAGTTTTAGACATTTTCGCTGAAGTCCAAATCCTAACATTTCGAATGGGGTCCTTTCATGCGATTCTTGTCTATTTTAATAGAGCAACTAAATTATTATAATAGAATAGTTTATGAATTACACCTAAAATATAGAGAATAATGTTATCTGCTTTATTGTCTAGGTGGTGCTATGGGTGTTTTGACATCAACTTTATGTGGCTGCTTTAGCGGAGGAACAACTGCTCGGATTCGTACACAGGGCTCAGGCTCAATTAATTCACGAGAAAATAATCGAGATCAACATCGAAGACGCATCGAAGGTTCACAAATAAGATCAAGTACTTGCAATCGCACTCGACAAAACCTGCAAGGTGGACAACCTTCATCAGCACCGGCTTCTTCTTAAAAGATATTTCAGGAGATTATAAACCGAGTTATCCTTTTTATATCTTCATACAAATTTTAATGTAATTTTGTTTCATTCTAAAACTTTTTTATACGCACATAAATACGCATACATGCGTACAAATGCGTAACATACGTTTGAGCTTTCTATAAAAATCCCAGAATTTTATATCATGAATTTGTAGGAAAATTATGAAAAATTTTTCTCCAAAAATATGAAAAATTTACATTTTAGAAGCTAAAACATAACTTTTCTACAGTTATAAGCTTTTTCATTAATACACGTCTCCTGATTCATTCTAATAACCAACCAGCTTCACACATACTACGTAAAGAATGATATTTTCCAGACTCAAAAAATACAGATCTTTAAAACTAAAGAAATTTATTCACAAGCGTTATTATCTGTTTTTATAACTATATAAATGTAAAGTTGTCGCAGATGTTTAACAGCAAAGGAGTATCCAGTATGATATTTCTAAATGATCACGTTATTTTACGTATTTATTTGTAAGATAAAACTAATTGTTACACGACAGATTGTAAATTAATAAATTGGAGTTAATATAAAAAAGTACATATTTAAATAAAGAGAATATTAACACATAAGGGTTGTAAAAATTACATTTTAATTCACCCGAAGATAATTTCAGTAAGGTTAAGATTTGCTAAAACAATAAATAAATCGTACGTTGATAATGTTGGATTACATTTACCGCTACCTGTTTTTAGCCAAAATCAATTATCCGTAGGTTTATCAAGATATAAAATATACGAATATCATAAAGTGAAAAGTCTCTTGTGATTAAACAATTTCAGGATATATCCTTTATTATAGGATGTAGTCAATGTAATATATCTCTTGTCGACCTTCTTAACAACACCTATTGGAAGTTGTTTGCATACTAAAAAATCCTCCTCCTTCAAGGGATAAGATTTTAAACACTCACAGGACATAAAATTAAATGTTTACCAGCTATTAACACCCTTCGTGTTAAAAAGTAATATATGGGTGTGACACCCGAGTGAAGTGAAGGCGGCAATAAGACTTTACTTCCTTATTGCATAATATACTGTTATTACTAGTTACAGATATTAATTTTTTTCAAAAATGGCTCGAATTAAAAATTTTAAAAAATTCATTATTATAGGTGGGTTAGTAGGGAATATAAATAGGAAGCTCTAAAAATGCTTCTTCCATAGATGCAAGACGCATGAGGAAATAGAATTATGTATTCTAAGGTCACTTTAAAGTGATCTATATGTTATAATTGCAAGATACCATAGTTTTTAGATAATGTTACTTCTTATCTACAAATCTACTAAGAAACTTCATTATGTACACAGTGTATGCTAAAAGTACTGAAAGTGTTAGATTCTGTGAAAAGTACCAAAGTAAGTATAGAAATTCCCATGTTCTCTCACCTATAAGTACCTATAAATTATGTTCAAAATATTCAAAATTGTGTTTTTTAAAATTAATTACTAAAAAAATTTAGGGAAATATTGTAGAGTACAACGTATAGTTAGAATCAAAATGTATCCTCCATTAACGCGTTTCATAATCAAATGCCATAAATTTCTGCTTTTTTTCAATTGCAACTGCGGCCGCAGTCGTCGCTTTCAAATTCGCGCGCGAGTCGCGAGAAGATCGCGATAACGAGTCGCGTGACAGGTGACGCGGTATCGACGCTCTTACCGGTGCCCCTCCCACTCGCACCTTCGTCCGAAGCAACTAGGTGGGGGCTCGACTCATTAACATAAAATAATGCATAAAATAAACTCGACTCATTAACATAAATAGAGCGCACATCCCTCTTTTGAGCTCTCTTGGCTTCCGGTAACTAACTCCAATGGATCGAACGAGGTGGCTATTTCCGCGAACACTATCTTTATTGTGAACATTTTCTTTTTTTTTTTCTTTACACAAACAGGTGTATAAAATAGTTTAAGTAGAGATTAATAAATCTCAGAATTTACTTTTTTTGTTAACTTATAGTCACAAATATTCATTACGCCTTCTCCTTCCCATCCAGACCACGTAGTAAGCTAAATTTTTGTTAAAGGGCTTTGTGTCCCGATGAATCTTTGCATTGGGTAAGATTCGGGCTCAAACAATTTGTAACGTAAAAATCTGAAAAAGTTCGTACATTCGTGTCTTTTTGAAGTAAATAATTATGATTTTTTTTAGATGTTTTCAGAGAAAATTGGACTCACAAAAAATTTTTTTCATTTTTAACCCTTTTTTAGATTAGGAAGAAAGTTTTTGGCTAACTTTTAAGTACACTATTTTGATGTATTTTTTCCCGCTCTAACGATCGATGCAACGTAAAATATGCTATTCATTGGGGAGAACAGCTAAAAATGCAAAATAATCATTTTTTAACATGTTTTTCTTGATTTTCTCGGTCGGTAGACGTCAAAGGACTTCAGTGACTTCAAATATCGACTTATCGACCCCAAAAACCCTTTAGTTTATATAGAGGCAAGTAAGAAATGCGTTTATTTGTTATTTTTGCTAGAAAATGTACGTGCTGTAGTGAAAATTTGAAGGAAACCTTATTTTTCACGTCCTACGATTTTTCCATTTGAAAGAAGTTTAGTACTGCCAGTCATCAGAAATTGACTCAGAAATCCCACGAACCCTTTAATCTATGTAGACAAGAGTGAACATTTCTTACTGAATTTTTAACAAAAACGGTAGATTTAATTGAAAAATGCGAAAAAATTCAATTTTTGACGATCTTGTTAGTTATAATTATTGATAGTTATTTTTCAAGTCATTATTGATTATGAAAATTAATGCTCAATCTTTAGTTATTTCTAACCCACTTTTTATGAAATACGACAAAAAACGATTTTTTAAGTACGTTTTAAGACTATTCATGAACGTATTTGAATAAATATGTTTAACGGTCACTTCCAGAACTTTCAGCATGTTTAACGGTTACTTCAAAGACTTGGCGAACTTTTCAGGTCTTGATCTCTGTAACTTCGAGGACTCAATATGTTTTAAGGCGGGACTTCTTCCCCGCCCTCCTCCCCCTATAAATTAAACATTATAAATTGATATTATTATTAAATAAAAAAAAAATTTTTAATCTTAAAATAGTTACTATTCCTTGAAAAATTAGTGACAGAATTAATATCTTGTCTGTGATCGACTAGAGCAATTTTTTAATATAAAAAGCCTGATTGACTACTGCAACTCTTTATTATATAAGGCTTGATCGACTGCACCGACTATTTACAATTTGACGCCTGAAACCACTTTTATTTTTAAATATCAAAAGTTCATTTATTTATGATAAAATAGTTAGAACATAGCTAGAAGAAAGAATTAATAATATTCAAATGGGTTGGAGGGTTGTCAAAGTACTACTAGAAAGTTACAAAACTCTTCCTCTACTCAATCACGCACGAGATGTTATTTTGGTAAACAATTCTCTACCCTACAGAGAATTTTAAAGATTTGAATATTATTAATTTTTTCTTCTGGTTGGTTTACTTAATCGCCGTCTGAGTTAGTTGCTACGGCTTGCTAACATAATGTTGGTGCGTCCACTAAAGAGTGGAATAATTAAGAATAAGAAAGGAATAACAAGGAATACTATTGGAATTATTCCTTAAGAATATCGAAATCTATACAGAATCTATGCAGAAATCTATATGATTCTTTAAAATTATAGAATCTATAGAGAATCTGTGCAGAAATCTATACAGAAATCTATATAATTCCATAAGGAGGTGGATTTCAGATACAAAAATTTTAACATTGATTTTTAAATAGATTTCCATATGTACTTGGATATCTATACAGATTTCTGCATGGAAATCTATGCAGCGATTTGGAACTATGGAGATTTCTATATGGATTCCATATGGATTTAATAGGAATGTCATCGATTTGGAATCCGCTCAGAAATCTTCGTGGATATTTTTTATAGAAATCTGTATAACAATCCTTTTTCTGTACAGATATCTATAAGAAAATCTACATCAAGAAATAGCTTACATCAATTTATATAGACATCGAACTGTTTTAATCTAAAAAGGAGAGTCCAGTACTTTCGGGTCATGGATTCTCCTGAAACTTACAGAGACTCATCGATGGCACATACAGAGATACTATGTGCAGCTCCAGGGTCTAACGCTCTCTTGATTTTGAAATATAGCCTCTTCACTCTGGTTCTCGGCTACATCTCTAAAATCCCGAATTTGACATGTAGTCTTTGTCAAATTCCATTCCTAAACCTCCGGAGTATAGTAATTTTTAGGATAATGCAAGTTTGTATATACCTAGAAATACAGTACAATCATTTTTAATACAACATTTTTCTCAGTATGATGCTTTTCGACTCATTAGTCGACTCATAGTCGTTTCGACTCAAGGTAACTAATTCACAAAACAAACACGCTTATGTTTACATTAAATCGTGGCAAATTTGTATGATTGTTACATATTCGCATATTTAACATATGCCCATGCAATTGATAATTTGAAATCAGTAAAATGCGAGAAAAATTATATACCATCTATGAGACATTTACTTTGGCTTTGTTTCCGTTAATAAATAATTTAACAAATGAAATTAATTTAAGGACAAGTTCTATTATTTCCAATATAAGAAATTTTACTCGTTCTAAAAAATTTGTTGAATTAAATCAACGTACATTTCACTCACGTAAATTTTGAGTTGCTTGAAGCTACTTACATGAATAGAATATGTCAAGAACATCTAGTGTTATTCTATCCTTACAAGTCGATTTTAAAAAATAACAGTTTTTATGATAATAAATCAAAATATCTTTTAAATAACGAAATAATAAACGTAGATGATAAAAATGAAACCAAGGCTACATTAACTGAAAATAATGCACTCAGCGTCAAAAAAACGATAAATAGTATTAAGGAGTTACACCACTGTAGAGTGCGAAAAATAGGCATATTTTGGAAATTTTTTTGACGCAATAAAGAGATGAATCGAAATTCTATAAAATGATATTTGTAATACTAATAATACTAATATAGAAGTACAAAAATTAATTTTTTCAAGAATTCTACAAACAAATTAAATGATTGCAGCATTTCACCGCCGACGCATTTTTTTCGGATGGGTCCACAGCCAGAAATAAATTTCCCACAATTTTTGACCTGGAACAAAAAGCAAAATTTTTTTCGATTCTATATAGCAATGGCAAAAGAAGTACGTAGGATTTTTTTGATATATTAATTTTTCGAGAAATTATGCACCTAAAACGTTCAAGATTTCATAAAAAAAATCGTCTCAATATTGTTTATAAATATATATAAACAAAAAACTACAATATAAAACGAAAAAATCCTACGTACGTCGATGAAAAAAGTAATTTTGAATATACTGTCAAAATTGCGACTCGATCTGTTAAGATTTGTTCGAATAACGTTTCCGGCCAGCTCAAAAAAGTGGTTTCGAGTAAAACGCGTTTAAAGTTTGCAGTGCTCGGAATATAAAATGAGAGGCGCTACGGCAAAATTAAGAATATTGACATTTAAAGATTCTTGCCGCCTTCAATCTTTTGAAATATCATTTTTAAGACCCTAAAGCACCTTTTAAGAATCGTTAAAGCTGATTAAAGATGTTCTGCTTGCACTCTAATGTTACATAAAAAAGATAACTGGAATCTTCTGTAGACATTCGAAGCACTTTTTTGTCGAACATTATTATTCATGACACGCAGCATTAGTAAAATATCAGGATCATTACTAACTGAATAACTGTATAATTATTTCTTCTCCAATAAGTTGAAGATGGTTGTACTTCAGATGCATGATGTTTAAAGCAGCATAATGTCTTTGGTATGATGTAACGCTACCACACTGCTGAAAAGTGCAAATGTATAATATTACTTAAAAATTACACTTTTATAATAAATGTTTAAAGCACAACACTATCAAAAAAGCTTAAAAATAAAGTCTAATGATGGTTAAAGATGACCTAAAATATAAAAATAAAAGTTCTACCTGGCAACGTGGTTGTTGGGCGTACTTGTTTATTGTTTAAAAAATAATTTATAATCCAAAATAATTCCCCGGGTTACGTGGTGGTAGGGTCGACCCTTTTATTGCTTAAAGAAGAATTTATATTTTGAAATAATGCCTCAGGCTACGTGGTTATCGGGCCGTCTCTTTTATTGCTTAAAGAATAATTTATAATCTTGAAATAGATCCCCGGGTTACGCGGTAATCGGGCCTATTTGTTGATTGTTTAAGAATTATTTATAATCTTGAAATAGTCTCCCAAGCTACGTGGTTGTCGGGTCTACATTTTTATTACTTAAAGAATAATTTATATTCTGAAATAATCCTCCGGGCTACATGTTTGTCGGGCGAATTTATTTATTGCTTAAATAATAATTTATATTCCTGAAATAATCCCCCGGGTTACGTAGTTATCGGGCCGACTCTTTTATTGCTTAAAGAAGAATTTATATTCAGAAATAATGCTTCAGGCTACGTGGTTATCGGGCCGTCTGTTTTATTGCTTAAAGAATAATTTACATTCTGACGTAGCCCCCGGGCTACGTGATTGTCGGTCCTACTTGTTTATTGCAATAGAATAATTTATATTCTGAAATAATCTCCCGGGCTACGCGGTTATCGGGCACACGTATTTGTCGTTTAAAAAGTTTTTTATACCTTTTAAATACTTTCCTGGGTTACATGGTTGATGGGCGAATTTATTTATTACTTAAGTCATAACTTATATTCCTGAAATAATCCCCCGGGCTACGAGGTTGTTGGGACCTTCTCGTTTATTGTTCAAGAAATTATTTATAATTAATAGATACTGCCTGGGGCTACGTAGTTGTCGTGCGTATTTATTTATTGTTTATAACGAATTATTTATTAACTTTAAACGCTCCCTCGTCTTACGTGGTTGTCGGGCCTACTAGTTTATTGCTTAAAGAATAATTTATATTCTGAAATAGTTCTCCGGGCTACGGGGTTGTTGGCACATATTTTTATTATTTAAGAAATTATTTAAATTTTTATAATTAATAAATATTCCCCCGGGCTACTTTGCAGTTGGCCTACTTAATTATGGCATTTAAATCAATTCGTAAATACGTGCAGTCTTTACATTTGCGACAGAGTTGTTTAACGTATTATTTTCTTTGATAATTTAATAAAAGATCGCCTAGTTAATTATACGCTCCTACTGTCGCACCGTCACGATTGTGTATCGTGCCGTTTATTGTGTGTGTGTCCGGCTAACTCTCACCTCTGTGTGCGGTTGCACACATACCTCGGTGGCGCGTGGATCCTTTTCGACGCCACACACGAACTTACGCCGAATTCTTATTTCAGTTATGTATTTATTGGAGACGAAAAAATGTAGCATGCAAATAAGGACTCGCGTATTTAAAATCAAAATTGATCATCGAGCTAATTTCGCTCGAATCTACTTTATTTAAACGAACTTTGAATCACAAACGTTATATTACACTGCGCGCTTAATCTTGCTCGAATTCACACTTCCATCGCGTTCCTTTCTTTCTAACAATCTTTTACGCGGAGGTCGGATCCAGTGGTAAATAATTCACATAATCAAATAGTTACAGCGATCACTAATCGCAACGCATTTGTCGCGCTATTAAAATTTGTCTAACGCTTTGTCTCGTGCGACATTAAAAAACTTTACAAATATGTACGCTTTCTACCTTATAGCACTTTTCGGACGCGCTCTCGACGTCGTCCTCGAGGTACTCGCTTCGTCGTACGGGATTGCACCTTCCCTGGTATGGTCGATCTCCGTCTCGATCGATCCAGGATACCGCTTACCTTCCTCGAAGCTTGAAGCGATGGTGCTTGTCCTCGGGGCAATTTGCTGTCCCCTGGCTGGGCGGTCCTCTACTTTCGCGGTCCGACCTCTTCCGCGGCGACTAACAGAGAGGGAGCCTTTCTCCAAAAATCGTGGCTATAGCTACGGCTTCCCGCTCTCGCGCTCTGCCCTTTCAAACTAATTGTTCTCGGTATTGCGCGTGTTTACATAGTCGCGCTCGCACGCACACAAATTCTTATTTCCTAGTATGCGAGCCTCGGTAATATTTCTAGTCTTGCCGACTTAGATAATTTTGATTTAAAATTTAAGAATTGCTTGTGCGTGGCAAAACGCCACGTCACACATTATTATTTTTCGGTCGCTCGACCGAGCAGATTCACGTTAGTGGGCTGCTGACCTACAATGTGCACGTAATCCCCTCCCGCGTACACTTCTTTTGCAGACGCCCTCTGCTGAATTTCGGCTGTTCGGCTGCGAGCTCCGCCGGCCATTTTCCTCCACTCGGCGGCTTCTGATACACGGCTCCGGCTATCTCCATAAATGCGTATCGAGCATTTCCGTAGATGCGTATAGTTCGAAAGCTTGGCCGCGAGAGGTGGTAGTGATCGAGCAAGCTCTAACTGCCTCACTTTTTTCGGGAGTATTAACAATCTCCCTATTCATCTCTGCTTGTGAGTCTGGGGATCACCCTTGATTCCACACTCTCATGGACATGGAGGCATGTGGATGCCCTCACAAACAAGTTCAACCAAACACTCTACAGTTTGAGGTTCTTCCGTAAATACGTGTACTTACGCATAGCACATACAAAATGCAGAATACAAGCACTTTTAAACTTAGGTGTCAGGTATGTGATAGGTGTTAAGCGTATTCATCATATCACCCCTCATAGAATTAGTCTGAGTTATCTGCCTGTTGAAAGCCACACGTCATATTTTATGAGAGTGCTGATATACAAGGTCCTACGCATGCGTACTTCAGAGTATCTGGATAGCTTGCTGTCTACGAGGGGCCATAAAAGAAGCTTACGAGCCCTGTAGTTATTACCGAATTTGGATTGAGAGATCCGTTTCTGCCATCAGAGACTCGGCATCCTTCAGAATCTTCAAGCAGCTGACTTGGACATACTTTTAGACATAGATTAAGTTTATAGAGAACTTGTATTGTAAATCGCTGAATCAAACACCGCATACTGACTTATATGACGCTTATGTAAAATACCAAAGTTGACTGTCAAAACTTGATTTTAACTGTAATTTTAGGTAACATAAAGGCACACTACCCATCTTTGTATTCTTTATTCAATAAACTTACTACAATACAATATAATGCAAAAAACTCTCTGGTAAACACCCAGAATAAAATTCGCGCTCATTAAAAAAATCGCATAAATCTGAAACTCAAAGTGTTTAACTACACATTTGCAACTATTCTAACACGAATTACAGTCGACCGCAAAGCAATATTCTACCTTAGCCGGCATGAACCTGTTGAGGTTAGACAGAACGTTTGAACGAAGCTACGCAGTAGTTGAAAGTCGGTAATTTAATTAAAATTGTGCGAAAACTCGCCGGGGAAAACTCGCCGGGTTACGTGTTTCTTTTTGAAAATTTTTCGCGATCATTGGTAGACCGTAGAAAATTTGGTCCTTATTAGCGTTTAGAATAACTTGACAAGAAGCCGCTCCCCCTCACGCGTCCTTTTCAAATATTAATCAATTGCAAAAATTTAAATCGATCACCATCATCGCGAAACTATTATAGAGTAGCATAGATTGGAGCATGATCGATAAAACATCGATTTTACTTACGTTAGATCCACCTCGTTCTTCTCAAACAGATGATTTTCTTGTGTCCACTTGCTGTCGCAATTGCCCGTGCGACAGACAGATTAATTGACACTTCTTCATTTTAATAGTTACGGATAATTGCCTTGATTGCATCATCTGAATCACCTATATTTTTCGGAAAACTAAGATTGTGCGTGAATTATCTCTCTATATTATAAAAATATATCGCCGCCGCCGCCGCCGTGAATTCAGCCAGCCCCGGTTGCCATGGCAACAAGC
>JAWWEO010019534.1:0-13862 GCA_035582975.1 Ormyrus labotus | reverse complement strand
TTATTGTGTCCAGGGGTGTTTTCTTTGACGATCCTTGAAGATTCTACACCTTACTTTATTGCAGGATAAACAAACACTTTAACTTCAACGCACAATGTAGCACTTACTAAAAGCAATCGGTTGTCAAAAAATAGCTGCGGCGACCGTGGCGACACGATTGAAGCGCAATCCACGCGCTTTATTTAAAACTTTACATTAGAATTTTTGTATTAAAATTTACTTTATACTAATAAAACCCATTTTTAAACATCTTTATACATTTATATATTGTTTCTGATAAAATTATTAATAAATTATAACGTTTTTAGAAATTATTTCAAAAAATCTAAAATTAAAAATTTTCGTGTTATGTGCTATTTACTTCTTTAATTTTTTAAATTTTTGCATAAAAATTTATTTTTATACATATTATAACATATACAATCAAAATATGTAATAAAAAAAATTTCCATTTTTTGAAATTTTTTCGGTATTATACCCCCTTAAGAGATTTGAGCGTTACGTATCTGCGGCTAATTTAGGTGAAAAAAAAAACAGAGAAAGAAAGGATCGACCTGCTATGCTACACGATGGGAGAAAAATCGGAAGACACCTTGAATTAAGTACTTCCGCAAATTACAAATAATACAACATTCGCGAGTGTGAAACAAAAATTTGATGATTATTTTGCCCCAAAGAAGAACGTTATTTCTGAAAGATTCAAATTCAATTCTAGAACTCAACGTGTGGATAAGAGTGTCAACAGTTTCATTACAGCGTTGCACGCGTTAGACTCATTGTACGAATACGGGGATATCAAGAACGATTTGATACGCAATCTTATTGTGATCGGTATAAAACATACAAAAACGTTAGAGCCGTCTTTAGCTCATGTCCGATTTAAATTTAGAGAGTTACAACAGCGGCGCAGTGGAGATGGAATGCAGTGAGGTGAATATGCTGTACAAAAATAAGCAAAAATCGTTTTCAAACTCAAGTCTGCAGAAAAAACGAAACCAAGAGAGATACAATGTGGACGACGTCGTCATTCAAGTTTCGAGAAATGTCCCGCCTTGAAAGCAACATGCCGAAATTGCCAGAAGATAGGTCATTGGGATCGAGTCTGCAAGACCAGGGATGTCCAACGTCTACAAGAAGGCAACAACAATACCAGCGCTATGTTCCTAGGCAAAGCAAACAGCAGCGAGTTCTCGGAAGACTCCGATTTTGCGGTAAAAGTAAAAATAATAGAACTGAATACCGAAGTAGAATTTGCAATCGACACAGCCGCGAATATTACATGTATCGCGTTAAATTTCGTACCAAAAAATTACAGAAAGAAATTTCGCGTAACAGACAATATTTTTTTCGATCCAGAAGGAGAAATGTTGACGTGCGTCGTCGGTGTTATAAACGCTAGGTTAGAAGGCAATTCTAAAGGATTTGTTGAAGGGTTTGTGTAGTCGAAGAATTATTTTCATTAATACTGTACACTTTTGATCTACAACATAATTTATTAGGAAAACCAGAGATACGCGCGTTAAATTTATTACCAAAAGTGTACAGTATTAATGAAATTAATTCTTCGACTACACAAATCCTTCAACAATACGGCACCGTGTTTAACGGGCTAGGCCAATTTCTAGCTCTACATATTCTTAATTAACAACCATTTCTTCAGAGCAGTTGATAATTTAAATTAAGAATTAGCTTTTTAAAAAAAAAATACGTTTTGGTTAAAAACAAAAGAACCATAAGAACTAGAGTAACTTTTTTTCTTCGAAATTATAGGTATTTTTATGCTCTTTAAAATGGTCTTTGTGCGATTCAAAGATCTCATTCTTATTATTAAAAAAAAGTAAAATGAAATCTTTCGAAAATCAAAAGTTTGCGATAAAACGAAAACAAGTAAGCTAAATAAAGAAAGATTTTTTTTGTCGCCATCACAAAAAAAAGCAAAAAAATGAGCCGTGAACGATGCAAATCCGTTCAGTAGAAGCTGAGATCCAGGCGAATTCACACACACACACACGCACACGCACACGCACACGCACACGCACACGCACACACACACACACACAGGTACACCCCCCCCCCCCACACACACACACACACATTGTGGAGAGCCTGAAAACTTCCATGTGGCGCGTCCTCGGGTGGCGGATAGAGGACCACTCTGTAGACGTGAGGAAGACGTCTATGTGGTAGAGGGGAAATAAAATACCTTCCACGGACCAGGGTAATGTTTACAGTACAGAAAATGGTTTTGAGTGCTAAACTGGACGAAATATATTTCTACAGCTGTTACGCTCCACCTAGTCTGACTATGAGCGAGTTTACCGACTTTCTAGACCGACTGACCGCGGATGCGAAGCAACTCGACTGGGGCAGTAAGGAAGCCAACGCTAGGGGGAAAATATTGCTTGAAGTGATGTCTACATTAGACCTGATCCTTATGAACAGCGGAAACGAACCCACGTTTGCAAGAGACGAGGCAACATCGTTAGTGGACCTCACCTTTGTGAGAAGCACCCTTCTTAGAGGTTACTACACGTGAGAGTTCATGGATATCTACACCGCCAGCGACCATCGAGTATTATCCTGGGAAGGCTTTAGTGGCCGGAGAGTCAAAACTCCACCCAAGAAGATCAATGGAGCGCCTTTTATTACAACACGTTCCGGGAAGTCTTGGACAATCGTCCGATCAATGGTAGTAGTGCTACAGAGAGGGCAAATGATATTATCACGAGAGTGAAGAAGGCTTGTGATGCCACTAATCGAAATTGCCTCGATACGCAAAGAGTGCATGAGGGCAAGGCGACTGCCTCAGCGTGGACGGAAAAAAGCCAACTACGAAAATCAAATATACCAATACGCCGACCATCTCCAGAGCGGGTTTCCCTAATCAGGATTTCTCCCATAATTGGATTTGCCCAAATTAAAGAATAAGGGAAGAAGGGATACAGTGAGGATTACCGGTTGGGCCAGACTAGACTGCCGTTGTGGTTCCGAAAGAGTCCAAAAAAATTTTCATGATAATTTATAATTAAATTTATTCGAATCATCAACTTAAATTATTAACGTAAGATCGAAATTGAATCGTCGCTCCCAGTTTTGAGCCGTTCTTGTAGTTGCAAAAGACATTGCTGTTGATCTTCTATGGTTGGGTAAGTATAAATTCGCCCACTAGACGAAAACTTTCGGTCGTAAGCTTTACTTTTCTGTTAGTTTCGATGAGAATACAAAACACGCAGAGGGTTTAACGATAGTCATTAGCCAACAAGCTGCATGGATAAATCGACAGCATCAAAATTTTAATTATAAATCTTACCAAGTGGCTTGTGGACCACAGGAATTTCCGCGCACATATGCATAGAATGTAATAAATATCACATTCTTTTAGTCATATATAGATCAGTTTTGTATTAATGTATATTTTTAAGTCTTAATACAAAAACATAACACTGGCCCAACTAATGAATTATTAAAATTTTTTTTAAATTTCTTTACCTGAAGTAGATTGAGCATTAACATCCGCTCCATGTGCTATAAGAAGGCTAACTATATCTACGTGACCAGCACTTGCTGCTTCCATCAAAGGAGTACAGTCTCCTTTGATACCTCTGTCTTCTACGTTTGCATTCATGGCTATGAATACCTGTAATAATTAAAAATAAGTAAGTCTTTTCGCATGCACTCAAAACAAAATTATGGAAAATTTAATTAAAATACTTTATAATAAATTTTTTATAATTTTTTTTTTTTGTTAATTTTTTATAATATTGTATAAGGTATAGTTTGTAAGGCTATATTAAATTTTCGCCAAAGGTAATTTCCTGAATTAAAATTCAATTTTTTTCAATAAGTTTGATTTCAACAAACTGACAATCCAAAGGGATAGATATTCAATACTTTAACGTTATATTGTATTTTTGTCTTGAATTGTATTTAATTTACTGTATAAAGAATACGGGCATATCCATAGAACCTTTAATTTAGTGAGAAAAAAAAATAAAATTTCAGAATGGTGGTACACTTTTGAAACTTTTTAGCTGCATTCTTTGATTGTTAAGGGTGATAGAAAAATTCATTGCTTATTTTTTTTCGACGCAAAAAAAATTACACCGGAAAAATACAAAAAATCGTGTTATATTTATTAAGGAATTAAGTTCATAATTTAACTTGTTCGGTTTCATGTGAACAGTTACTTATGTATTATTATCGGTAATATTTCGATAAATATACGAGTGAGAATCTATCAAATACGAAATTATTCTACATGGTGTCTAAAAAGTACCGGGACAGTTAAATAACTCGCCGGGAAAGTATTTTCGCTGAAAACATTAAATAGGGAAAATCTTTTAGAATTACCTTTTTTTGGGAGTTACTATAATTTTGGGCCTTGTGAGTCCCAAATTCAATTTTTTAAATGGGAACTCCTATTTTTCTTCCAAATTCATTTTCAGCAATTTTTACATTCAAATAGGTATTTTTGATGGCATTATAGGTCAGTATTTGGGTCTTTTGGGCCCAATGTATGTTTTTTTTTCTAAAAATGTATCATTTTAAGTGAATAGTGATTTTACATCATATTCTTAGATTCTAGTCAGCGACATTGAGATTGAAGTGCCAAAATCTGTTTTGGGCCTTACAGACCCAATTAAGTAAAAAAATTAAGAACTTAATATCTCTTTTCTATCACACAAGTTTATCATTTTGAGTGATAAGTGATTTTGGGACCTATTGTTGCTTCCTATAGCTGCTTATCACTTAAAATATAAGATGTTAGACTGATAAGGCCCAAATCATATTTTGGGTCTCAAACTTTGATATTTCGAGTTATGAAGTGGGAATACACCCTAAACCACTTATTACCGGAGAAAAAAAAGTCCCATAAGGCCCAAAACAAGTTTTGGAGCCTTAATTTTAATTACTTTGAACAATACATAAGAATATGCTGTAAAACCACTGTCCATGTAAAATAACACTTTTATAGGAAGAAAATATACATTGGTCCAAAAAGGCCCAAAACTGACTGAAGATGCCATCAAAAATACCTATCTGAACGTAAAATTTGACGCTGAAAACAAATTTGGAGGAAAAAATAGGCGTTCCTATTTAAAAAATTTAACTTGGGACGCACAATGCCCAAAATTGTAGTAGGTCCTAAAAAAACCTTAAATTTTCCCCATTTAGAGTTTTTAGCGACAATGCTTTCCCGGCGAGTTATTTAACCGTCTCAGTACTTTTTGGGCAACCTGTATAGTGATAATTACACCTATCTGTCAAATTTCTACATTGTAGGTTATATATCCGTAAAATATTGATAAAATATAATTTTATAAATCATTATGGGAAATTCAAAATATTTAAAAAAAATCTATTAAATTGTTCGTTCGAAAAAAGCTCCAAAATAAGTAACTATTAGTTTTGATGATTACGCATTTTTGAATTAAGTTTCAAGAACACTAATTTACGGTTTACATCATGTTTTCAAGGGTTCGAAATCAAATTGCACGTGTGCCATCTAGTTTTTTTATTTTTGTAGGCACATAAATTTTGAATCAGACGTTTTTTTTGTATTTTGAAATATAATAGAATCATTGTTTTACTTTTTTATTTTCAAAAATGCTTAAAAAGTTCTAAACAGGAGAAACTATGGGTGGCACATCTTTGATATTTGGGAACATTATAGTTACTAATAATAAGAAACTACTGTAATCTTTTCATACAGACATTTTGAATACTGAAAAAGTTATAGTCAATTAATAAAAAATTTTTTCAAAGGTACAATCGAAAATGCCGAATTAGTGCATTTTTTACGTTTTATACTCTTCTACAGGCTTGCCCCGTATTAATAACGTAGATAATTATCAACGAATTTTGTTCAGTTATAGATACTCAACAGAAAAGCACATTCGATATAAGCTTCCAACCGCATTATCATAGAAAAAAGTTTATGTGACACAAAAATTAAAAGTTTCATGGATATGCCGATATAAAGATGGGTGGCGAAGCATTACGCTGCCCAAAATTACAGTTAAAGTCAAGTTATGACAGTCAATTCATGTAAGTCAGTTTGTATGTTTTATTCAGGAAGTCAAGAATCTTAACCTTAAGGTGCGAAATACCGTGTAGAAGCTTAAAAAAAAATTTTTTTTTATTGCCTTAAAAGTTACTTTAACATCTGTAGAATGCAATAAACTTTTTTGGATAATAGTCAAAACTATTTTAATGAGAGCCTATATTCGAGGCGCACTTTCGCGCGTCTATATTGATTTTGACATATCTTATAAAATATAAAAAAATTACACGTATTTTTTTTATCTAATATTCACTTTAAAGGGGTAAAAACGACCCCTAAAGTTAACTCTCCAAAAGCGTTTTTGTTTAATATCTCAGCTTAAAATGAATATTTTTTAACGAAATAAAATGGAGGTTAGTGTTACGTCGCGCCTGCTACTAAGCAACTCTAACGAATCGCTTTCCCGAGAAGAGAGTAACCGTTAGAGGATGCACCCCTCAAGAAGAGGACATCTATTTTCTATAAAAAAAAAAAGGAAAGCGCCCGACGCGGAGACGCGCATACCTCCCGTCCCTTACCCGAAATATTTTTGAAATTTTTGTTTAGTTTAAACTAAAAATAATATGATTACAATACATATATAATAGTATAATTATATTACATAAATAACAATATAATTATATTAAATAGATAAATAATATAATTATATTACATATAAACTAAAATAATATAATATAATAATAATAAAATAATCTTATTGTAATACAATGCGTTTAAAAGAAAGGGATTGGTTACATAATTAAGTACAGTAAGATTATAGGTAAGAAAATTAATATATTTGTTGTTACAAAAAAATAACACTAATAATCAGTGCTAAAATAGCAATTATTAAGATAATTCCGTTCAAAAAAGAAATATGCATAACTTTTTAATTCCTATAATCTTATAAAAAAAATATTTTTCAAACGACTAACGCAAATAGATTAAAAATAAAATAAGGAAAATTTTGTAAAAGTGTAGAGAGAGTAAGGCATAGTTTCGGGGAACAAGTCCGCTTTTGGGAAGCTCCTCCCATCCCTCAGGCCCAACTCTGTCGTGAGTGGGCGAGATTTTTCCGAAGCAACTCGGTCCTCTCTCTCTACCCTTAAAGTTTTATGGGAAGGAGCCCTGTAAGCCATGCCCTCTGCATACTAATTAGGCCGAGTCATTGGCAGAGGAAAACTCCCTCTACTTTCCCATAAGACTACATGTATTTGGAGCGTATAAATAGAGAGGTCTTTTGGGGCGTCATCAGATCTGACTGAGGCTCAAACAGTACAAGCTGCAAGTTCCTCCGGTGTTCCTTCTTAGGAAAAAACCAGAGTCAAACTCGAACAGCACCAACTGCAAGCCCCTCCGATGTTCCTCTTTAGGAAAAAACCAGAGGTCCAATCGAAAATACAGAAGAGTTCCTGAAGAAGAACTTTAAGTGTTGCTAAAGAAGAAATTTTTATCAGATAAGTTATTTATTATTCATTAAAAAAGTAGATTTAATTTTTTGAATATGATTCTTTGTGGTTTTATCTTTATTTCAGATTTTTAAATTTAACTAGCGAGGGACAAGGTCTTACAATTAAGGTAAGGTTATTTTTATATTTATTTTAATTTCTTTAGTTAAAATTTGCAAGTGTGAAGCAACAAGTAGGACAGTATTATGCTAAAAAGTTGATTTTTTAGCATAAACTTAATGCGTCAAAAAGCTTAATACAACTTTATAAGTTATATTGTTATGTTTATTTCTTTAATTTGTTTTATTAAACTTTGTATGCAAGTTTTATGTTAAAAAATTGATTTTTTAGCATAAAATTGATCCGTCAAACAGCTTAATTAAACTTAATTAAGCTTAATATGCATAAATATAATGCATAATAGTTATAATATACTGATTGTAATTATAGCAAGGGAATTCAGAAGGAATCCAAGGCCTAAAAGGAGATTTTGCTGGGATCGTGTAGGGTAGATGTGATCGTAGTCGAGATCCAAGGCTACATTAAAATATTTGGGGACTGGGTGAGCGTTAGGCTCTAAAACTCCAGGTAAGTCATCGCTAGGCGGAGGAGAGACATATGAGTCAGTTTGGGTGCAATCTGTCACCCGAATGTCATATACTCTCCTTGTAAGTACAATAGTGTACTCGCAAATTGAGAAAAACCATGAAATTCATCGAAAATGTAAATTATTAATAACTTTTAAATAAATGATAAATAACGAATATATTTTCGTAAAACATAGTACTCAAATTCCCAAAGTAGTGTACTAAATTTGAAGTACCTATTCAGTATGCTTTCCATGGTTCAGTTTAAAACATTCGTGAATTTTTTTATTCACAGTACTGACAAAACGTGAAAAAATGTATTACATTTTTCCCCTTGCTGTAGGTTAATCTAAACGAGTTATATCTTCATCAACTCTTTATAAAACCATGAATTTTTAATTATGATAGACTACAGACGCAAATGATTATGAAGTGCCTAATTAATTAATGTCTTGTGGGTAAGCTTTCAGACCAATCCAAATAAAACTAGTTTCACCTAAAAGCTGATATTTTTATTTGAATTAAGATGCGAATCGTCTCTGTACGATGGTTAGAAGCTGAGATGCGTAGTTTTTTTAATCGATTATTTCTTCGTGACTAATCAAAATATCGTGATTTTTCGAAGCGGAAATCACAGTTGAATATTTACACTTTACTTGTAATATTCAATCATCATGATTAAACGAGTTTTTCACAATAAATATAGTGTTGGAAAACAGTGGATCGTGTAAACGCGCACCGCCGAGTTATGGAAGGCGGAGTGGGGGATTGTCGCTCAGTCGTGATTCAAAACTGGAAACACTGCTACTAATCGTGGCGGTCGTAAGGCGGTAAAAAGGCCGCAACTTGGTCAAAATTAAATGGAAAATGTTCATTTTGATTTTAATTCGGGGACAGTTGGTTGTGGACTAACGTTTGAAGTTGAATTATATTATTTCTAATATGTAAATTCATATCAAGATTCATTAACATTACATTTGCGACGACCCCCCTGCCGCCGCATATGACTACCGATTGTTACCGACCGTTACCGACCGCTATCATTGATTACCGACCGGTACCGACCCACTAGGAGGCGTTGAGCCGCTTGAGCAGCGCCGCCGACGCTCAGAACAGTGACATCCGCATCACTCTCGACTGCTTATAAGTGACTGCGCGCAGGCAATCGGGGCAGTCTACGGAAGGTACTCCTTGCGTTAGCTGGTCTCTCTCTCTCTGGGGTTCTTCCACTGAAGACCAGTGAAGCCACCTGGGGCTCTATCAGGAAGCTGAAATAGCGCAAGTAGTCCCGAAACTCCCAAACCCTCCGCGTACACGACGCGACCGCGCCCCTCGCATACGACTCCTGGATCCTTCCAGGCTGCGTCGACTCCGACACCGCTCTTGTAAGCTAACTTGCACCAGCCCGTGTTCTAGTTACCTGTATCCGCGTATCATCCGGGAACTTCCAGATCCGCATACCCTGGGCACATTCAGGGCAGCGCCGTTAGCATATAAGATAGCCTTGAATATTAGTAGTAATTAATTGTAACTGTTAAGTACAGTGTTGATTTCAAACCCAGTGATTCGGAAAACAGAAATGATGAGATATCAGATTTAATTCAATAATCATCTCGTTCGTATATATCACTCTCAAGGTACAAAACCGAACTGCTTTTCGTACACAGACTAAGTGTCTGTATACCCACGCGCTTCGCTTTCGTTTACGATGGTGCAGAAGAAACAGAAGGTGAGGGAACATTTCGGACACGACCTTACTTACCGTTACACAAAAATGTTTAAATCTACGTCAACACTTCCGCTGATTTATATATTTTTAAGCGTTAACATTTAAAATTCCAATTAACTTTTTACAATTCAGATGGTACATATTCAACACGTAATTCATCACCTTCGTATTTTTCACGTATATAATGATAGCCGATATCAATATGTTTTGTACTCTTATGAATCTCTGGATTTTTAGTAATCCTTATTGGTGCTTTGATTATAAAAAAAAACAATTGTTTGACTCTCATATTGACATCCGATACCGCCTAAAAATTTGCGCAGCCACATCAGTTCTTTCGCTGCGGGAGCTGCTGCGACGTATTTGGCTTCTATCGTGCTCAACGTTACAAGAGATTGTCGTTGAGACGATCACGTAATCGGGCTGTTCCCCATACAAAATGTATAGTCGCTAGTCGTGAGTGAGAAGTGAGTCGTACCTGACAACTGGTGCAAACGTGGTGGAGTAATCCATACCCTCTCGTTGTTGGAAACCTCTGGCACAGAGCCTGGCCTTGAAGCGCTGTATTTCACCATCCTCAACCCGAACTTCCTTGAACACCCATTTCGAGTCGATAGTGGACACGCTAGGTACTACGGACTAAGTTCCGTTACGTCGATGTGCTTCAAGTTCCTCGTCGATAGCCTTTTTCCAGATAGCTGAGTTCGGCCAATGTACTGCCTCAAGAAAAGTTTTAGGCACGTTAAACTGTGCGACATAGGCTTCATACCTTGTTGGTTGTTTTGACGTTGACCGATCACGTAAAACCCTCTTCTACGGCTCTTCTGACATCAGAGCAGCATCTCCGTGCTCGACTTTCGACCCGCTTGCCTCTCCAATCGTCGATGCTCCTGGCCGACCGTCTCGCTGCATGTCTAGCTTGATGCGACGGTCTTCACGATCATCGAGAACATGCGTAGGCAAAGTTATCACTTCGTCGTCGATTTTCCCTCATAAGGTGCCGTTGCTGTTGTTCTGCTCACTGAAAAAATATTCCTTGACGTTGTTACTTTCTTCTTTTCCGGACAGTATAGCCTGTAGCTGGACGATTCTCCTTCATATCTGACGAAAAACACTTTCTGTGATCTGGATTCAAATTTTGTGGTAAAGTGTTTTGGAACGTGCAAGAAGGCTGGAGATCCGAAAACTTTCATATGCGTTACATCGGGTTTCTGCTCGTTCCAAACTTCGAACGAAGTTTTCTCTCTATCTCTTCGTGTAGTGGATACGCGATTCAAAACGTACACTACGGTGTTGACAGCTTCTGCCCAGAAAGCGCGTGGCATCCTTGCCGCTTGTAACATTGTTCTCGCACATTCCACGATTGTGCAATTATCGCGTTCTGTTCTCCCACTCTGCTCGGGAGTATAGGGAACTGACGTTTGATGTTCGATATCTAGAGATTCCATGTAATCTTTCATCTATCGATTACAGTATTCGAGACCATTATCACTTCTGAGAACCTTTATTGTTCGTTCGAATTTGTTTGCAATTTTCCGCTCAACCAGTCTAAATTTTTCGAACACTTCTGCTTTGTGTTTCATAAAATAGACAAATCTGTATCCGGACGCGTCTTTTTTAAGCGTTACAAAATAATGCGCACCGCCGAGAGTTTTCAGATATCGGTCCGCTAAACGTCATTATGCATAAATTCACCGGGTTTTGCGTCTCTCGGTTCTGTATTCTTCTTAAACGGAAGTTTGTGCGCTTTACCTAACTGGCACGGCTCGTGCAAAAACTCTTTATTGTCACTCACATCAATACCAGATGCGATGCCTTTGTTTGAGAGTTCTTTTAACCTTTTAGCTGCGGGGAAATTTCAGTACAAATCGACCTCCTATAAAATGCAAAATTTACCCATATAATCACTGGATACCTCAAGTAGAGTCCCCGACCTGACTGCTGGTCGATATATCGACCATCCCCGCAGCTAAAAGGTTAATGCACGTAAATTTGTGTGACCAAATCATCTATGCCACGTCTTCAAGTCCGCTACCATTGCACTTGTATAAATTATTCGCTAATTTGACACCAGCTGCAATTGACTCTGACGCGCTTGATATTTTTGCTCTTTTGTTTTCGTAACTGACTGATAGTCCTTTAAAGGACGAAAGTGATAGTGCTTCCGTCTCGATTCGGTCGGTATTCAGCGAACCAATCGCATCGGTAAGTCATGTGCGACGACGCTCCGCTGTCAAGAAGCCACGACTCTTCCATACCGACACTCAGCAACTCTCTCATTTGTGATGATGACGGCTCGCTGTTTTCCGCGTGTGTGTAACGTCGCTTTCCCTTACGACACCGTAGCTACTAACGAGCAACCTTTCAAATCGTCGCCAATTTCTCGAGTCGTTTGTTTGTTTGCGAATTTTCTGAGGGTACTTGTTAGCGAAATGACCCTCCTCGCCGCAACAAAAACATTTTATCGGCTAATTTCCTTGAGCTTTCTTGTTACGTTTTTTGAAAGAGGCGTCTTGGCTTTTCGTTTTATGTGACGTGGCAACAAGCGCTTCGGCTTGTTCTGTATCTTCGTTTAATCTGAACTCTTCTTGTATCAACCTCTCTTTTAGATACGTAAGTGTCTGTCGTGTCTATTCTACAATCTCACACAGCATGTATTTGGCTAAACTTAGAGGTTAAACTGCCGAGAATTGTCGCCATTAGCATCACGTCAGAGACTGCTTCACCCACGTCTGATAGTTGGCGAGCCATGACTTGCAGTTTCGCCATGTGTTGAGCCACCGTATCGGTCGGTTTCATTCGATATGCGTGAAAACGTTGTGTGAGCATAAGCCGACTCGATGCGGATTTTTGCTCATGCACGGACGTGAAACAATACCACATTTGCTTTGTTCTATCAATGGTGAGTAAACCCTCAAGCACGTTTGACTATATTGCCGACAAGATCAGAAACATGACGGTCGCGTTGTCCTTTAACCATGCCGAATATCCCTATGCCTGGGCACTCGATGGCCGCTCTCAATCTCCGGTTACAATGTCGCGCATTCCATGAACGACAAACAGCGCATTCATTTGCAATTTCCAAGAAAGAAAATTCGTTACATCGAATTTCGTAACTTTGGTATCGAATGGCTCACCGGCCATTTTGCTCAACTCACACTTAATGTGAGATTCTTTATTGTAAAAGAGAAGAGTGCTTGAGCTGTAATTTAGAAAGACAAGTACATTCAAGTTTTGAAATTTATACTGCATTTTATCCTTCTTTAGTACAGCTAAATACTATTTCAAGCATTTTGATAGATATTTTAAAAAAAACTTTCAAACTATGTTGTTAAAAGTTTTAATTCAGTTTTTGGAAAAATGTTTGTAGGCTCAAATTACAAATTTAGGCTTGTTTATTTTATTACTATCGAATTATTTGGTAATTTATTGACAATACCTTTCGGAACATCCTGTATATATGTCATATGGGAGCTCGGACAGGCTCGTCACAATATGTGTAACTTTACAACACGTCCCATCTTTTAACTCAAATTTTTGTTTTTTATAAGTTATTGTTACCTTTCCTTTTCTTATGATCGCAACTACTTCTTATGATGGCAGCTACCTCGCTAGCCTAGCATTCCGTGGTTAAAAATGCCTTAAAATTGTTTTAATCACGAAAAAACACATGGTATTGTGACCGTCATTTTTTATATATATCGCGTATATAACCGATTTACTTCTATTAGTTACTCTTTTCGCATCCTTGCACAGTTCGAAATTTTCGAAACTGTAGCTCTTTCGCGGTGCGAAAGAGCGAGGATCGCTGATCGCACGCGGAGAGCACCACCCACTCGGCTTCACGCCTCAGGAACTCGATGCGATAGTGATGACTGATGCAATGAGTCCTGGATGATGTGCCCTGAAATCCGAAAGTCGCGCGCGTCACACATTCTTCCACAGACACTCGCACTCTAACACGCACGAAACCTACGACGCACAGTGGTCACAAAACTTAATTTTTTGGAAACAATTCAGGCTTAGAAAGGGATTATAAAATAGAAGCTTCTGCT
>JAWWEO010019533.1:0-13863 GCA_035582975.1 Ormyrus labotus | reverse complement strand
TAGATATAAATAGCTTAATTCGGTGTTTTGAAAGCGCAACTTCCTATAGTTCCCATATAACCCAATGTTAAAAAATGCAATCAAATCGTTTTTTGAATGCAGCATTCAAAAAACCGATATATATATAGTGATATTATTTCTTTAGTTTGTCTTTGTCTTACACATGGGATTTTGCTATAGTTCCCTGCTAAGATGGCGTCGTGCATTCAAAACACATGTTTTACATATATATATATAGATATATATAGTTATATTGGAAAAATGTCGGGTGATAACGATAATCGGACAACGATATCAGAAAGAAAAATATCGTAGAAGGCATGTTCTTGAAATCATCCTACAAACTTCTTCCTCAAAAAGTTCGTATATAAAAATAACTACAAATTTGTGGATCATTCCCGATCATGACGAGTTAATCATAGGCGTTGCTAATCTTTTTCCATCAATTCATTAATTACTTGCAAAACGTCTGAACAACACCTGTGATTTATCTTTATTGAACAAAATTAATTAAATTTACTATACCCCAAGAGTTTTCGTTTATTACGAGCTTCTGAAACTGAAGTTTCTTCTAAAACAGAGGATGGCGAATTCAATGATGACCTATGTAGGGGTGACGGTAATGTGCCCACATTCTGAGAAAGGCATGGCGAAATCGTAACGTTAGAGACGTCAGATGTTAATGGAACTTCGTTGTCAAACAGTCTTCTTCTCACAGAATTACTTTTTGGTGTAGCAGCATTTTTTGACGTATCTTGTTTATCTATATAAATTATGAGAAGAAAATGTACTAACGTATTTTAAAGATTGAATTCGAAGGGGAAGTCAGAATAGTTATACTCATGATATATATAATTTTGCAGCACGCCTTACAGTGGGAACAAAAGTTATCTTTGGTCACGGTGTTATATGTGTAGGTGTTATGTATGGTCTGTAAGTATAGAGTTCATGGCTTTAAAATTGATGAGTTTAGGGTTCATGGTTTTGGAGTCTAAAGGTTATATTATATTAAAGCGACAAGCTTCTAGGATGTACTAGAAAAATCAGGAACGTAATGCAAGTTTCCGGAACGATTATCGTGAATTAACATTTAGTGTTCAACAACTAAAATAATTATTTCTTTTGTAATTTTGCAACGAAAACGAGAAGAAAATGACTTTTTATCCTCCAAGGGAGTTGGTGGTTAGTTGGGTTACCTTTTAAACACACTTCTTTATGATCGCGGGGCATAGGGCAAATTTCGTTGCCAGAAATGGCCTGCGAAATCCCAGAAATACATAACATATATATGGATTAAGGTATATTGGCTTTGAATTAGTAGGTTTGAATATTTAAATGGTATAAAAAATGATGAAGATTTGTATTGTTAATCGATTTTGTGTATATTAGTTTTAATTATTTTAAATTAGCCATTTTTAAATGAATTTATTTGAGGTAAAATTGATCTATAACTAAATTATTGCAGTACTTTGTTATAGCAGGATCTTAGACAAATATTTTAAAAGAAAATTCATAAGAAACATAAAAATAGGTTTTGTCGGCAGATTTTTGTCTCAAAGATAACTTCGTTTCCGACTGTGCGCCGCATGGTTCTTTTGTATTATGATTGTTACTGCCTACCATGACAAATTTCTACTTAAAACTTCAATTTTAATTTTACGCGAATGAGCAGGTTATTTTCTAAATTCTAATAGTAACCCTATTGAAAAAGTGATCTGGATTTGTTAAAAATTGAAGCTTTGGCTAGATTTCTGTATGAAAATCCGAATAATGAAAATGTGGATAAATCTTACAGAAATTCATTTAGATTCATGTAGAATCCATACGGAGTTCACCCGGATCTGGCTTGAAATCTAGGTCACTTTTGTAATAGGGAACAACTACTTGGCCTGATAGTATTTTGTAGACGTAAAATCCTTAAAATCTTTTAATTCATAAAATTTCACATCATATTATGCTCGCTACTTTTTACTATAACTTCCTATTAAAAATAAAATGTAACGTACTTAAAACTTCGTGAAGTAGCTTTTGAAGCGTCAAATTTAGATTGTATTGTTCTTCAAGTTTGCGAGTCAATTCTTTATTTGCTTGTTTTAAATTTGAACAATCGCAATTTGTCGGTTCATCTTCCAGTAGCATTCTTTTTCTACCTTGCAAAAAATTTTGTGCTTTGTACTTCTGCAGTGTCCTTTGCGAATTTTCTGCAAGTACTAACTTACTCACTTCCATTTTTTTCTATAATATATAAACAAAACAAAAAAAATTTATATTAATGTAACAACATATACTTTACGTTCAATTAATTGAAGGTGGCTTCAACGATTTTTCATAAAAACATAAATATTTATGAGACTATTTACAAAAATATTCTTTTAACAATAAACTTTTTATCTGTGTCAATAAAACTCAAGATCATGTACCAAATTTTCGAAAAAACTGATCTTATAAAAAGTTATTTTATACACATAACTTTTCGAAATATGACATATTATCGCTTTTTAGATAATTATAAATTAGTAGTTTTTGTAATACATTGAGATTCTGTTTTCACCTGAATTATAAATTACCGACCAAATGAAAGAAAATTGGCAAAAGGAAAATAAAACTGGGGCCCCGACTTGATACGACACCACGCGCTGAAGCCACCGTAACGTAATAACTATACGCATTACTTTTTGAGGCTCCTCATCAGGCGAAGTATTTTCTGATTCAGACGATTGGTTAAATGGTCTTTTAGGAAAGATAATTCTTGAAGTTTGTGATACTATTTTTTGTTCAATATCCTCTTTGGACTCTACAATACAATAATAAAATCTTTATGTCTGTATAAACTTTATTAAATAAATATAAGTTTGTTAGTCGGGGTGTATGGAGCCCAAGACAAAGATAGAAATATATTTCTTTAGGAAGTTAGATAAGGAGACCTCGACTATGGAGCCCGAGCTCCATAATCTACCATAAGAGAGAGTGAGAGACAGTGCTATACAAAATAAGAGTCGGACTTCATAAGGGATACAAAAAGATATGTATATATTTCTAAATTATAGTCGAAAATCATGTTATTAATTCAATAAAATTCAAGTATCTGTAAAAATTGTTAAAATAAAAATTCGACCCATTATGAAAAAATTTTGCTTATTATTCATTCTGAAGTACAATTTCTGAAGTAATATAATTATTTTCAAACAACCTAAGATTAATTAGCAAAATTACTATAACTATTTTATTTTGAGTTTACGCAGAGCAAAAATATTCAGTGATCAATAAATTAATTTAAAAGATCTTAAAAAAATCTTTAAAAAATCTGAATATCTATTTATACATATAGTTACAACTCTCTTTCAGGTGCCAATTTTCATAATTTTAAGAAAAAATAAATAATACTGAGATAAATAAAAAATAATGAAAACCAACCGCGAAATTAGGTAACAAATTATATCAAAACCTCAGGTGATTTCTCAGCCCAACTGAAAACTTTCAGGTGATCTCAGGTGAGATAAATTAAACTTGAGGAACATAAATCTAAATGATTTTGTTATTATATAAAATTTTAATTATGAGAAGCAAAAAAGAAAGCAGCTGAGCATTCTATGCGAATGTAAGTTGTGTAGTCAAGTCCAGCTGTCACACGCAGCCAAATAAAGCTATAATTTTACATCTGGAGGCTGGTACAGCATTAGGCCCTACAACTCCACAGAAAGCATCGATAGTCACTTGAAGCTTTATGGCCCAAATCCCTGACCTGCATGTCAGGTACTCTTTTTGCTAGTTTCTAAGTGATTAGTTTCTAAGTTTACAAATATTAATTTACACCATTCCACGGACAGGCTGCTGTACCTCAATGGGAATTATATTGTAATTTTTAGATGATGCTTTTAAGTAAAAAAAAATAAAAAAGTAATTTATTTAATTTCTTTAAACGCTTTAGACTCTATTTCAAGATTATAAAATTTTAATATTATAAGGTTAAAAAAATTAAATTTTAAAATATTTATATAGAAATATGAATATATTAAAAATTATAAAAATATGTTACCACCAAGATTGATTATGTAGGCCTTGTAAAATTTACATGTAATACTATTAACAGCATTTTTTTGGATATTCATACATCCTTCATCTTCGCATTCACACCATACAGCATAATACTCATGCTTCTTATCAAAATCTTCATTGTCGACAGGTGAAATATGTTGTTTATCATGTTTTGAAAACTTAATGACTTCCACTGGAACAAAATATGTTTTCTGTTTCTCGTCCAGATATCTGATTGCAGCTAATTTTGCAGTCATATTATAACTGCCTGCAGTAATATTTGTACAAGCACCTATAACCACAAAAAAATAAATTTTTAAGTTCTAATTTTAATTTGTATAATTAGTGACTAGCAAAAAAATTTTTTTAAAATACTGAAATTTGTTTCTAAAAATTAAACAATTTTTTTAACATATACATCATCATGCTATTATATGAAATTGAATATTATTGAATTTGAATATTTAATATTATTGAAATTGAATATTATTGAATTTGAATATTTAAAAAGTATTGTGCAATATTGTTCCATTATTGCTCCAATATTTCAATATTTCAATATTCAAGTAATTATTATTTATTTTTATTTTACAATAAGTTATATAATTTTATTAACTAATATTCTTATGTAATTTTTTTTAACAAAATGTATATTTTAATTAATATTTTAAATGTAAAAAACTATTAGTAAGTATAAAAACTTATTACTTACCAAGTTATCAAAATTTTCACGATAAATACAACCTATTTGTCGCAATTGTCTGTTGATAATATTTGATTTAAATATTAACCTCTTTATCGAAGCACGTGTTTGCAATTAATTTATAGCTGCCCTTAAAACTTCTAACACAATAGTGTTTTATTAAGCAACTCCTTAAAGTTGCTTGTACAATAGCACGTTTTGACTCTGAAACAATCTCTGATTGGCTATCGTATCGTATCTAGTAACTTCTACTCCAGAACGTTACGTTTGTAAAATTCCGTTTGTAAGAACATATAGGTATAACATATCCTATGTGCAAGAGTGGCTGACTTGAAGAAAATATAAAATATACTTTTAGAGACTTTCTTATACAACAAAGTTCATTAAAAAAAAAAAGTTAAAAATTCAAAAAATGTAAGTAATTAATTTTTATGTAAATTTATTTAAAAAGTTAAATGTAATTTTTTTTGTGTAAGTTATTAATTGTATTAATTCTGTAATTCTAATTAAAAATTAAAAAAAGTTTAACCAACAAAGTTAGTTTATAATGATAACATTAAATTTTTTAAAAAATATATCATATTAATTCTTAAATTGATTTTACATAAATTTTAATAATTGATCAATGTTTTAGATATATAACCTCCTTGTAAATAAAGTACTTTTTGTTAACTTACACAAATTTGAAAAGTAGTAAATTTAATTATTTATTCCCACTTATATAGCTTTTGTAATTTGAATTTTCAGTAATATGAGTGATCGGTACAAACAGTTTATCCAACTTGGTGATGAAGTAATTCCAAGGAGGACAATACAACGTCTTAGACATCATGTTGGTAATGCTGCACCACCAGAACAGGTAAATGATGTAATATAAGTGTATAGATGTATATAATACACAGCAGTATTTTCTAAATACTGCAATTTGCATTAACTTGAGTTTCTTAAATATTGTTATGTGAACAAAATGTATATTCATTTTTATTCAAGGTGTGCATGCAGTTATCGAACAAAGTAGAAAATAATCTAATTAGTTTATTTTTTGTTTTTAATACATGTTGCAGATGGAAATTAATTTTACTGAAAGGGTTGCGTCTGATATTCTTATGACAGATGCTCCATTTAATATGATAAATAATCTCTGTGAAGAGGAAAACATTCTTACCAATGGTGAAGAAGTAAGTAATTTTATTTTACAAAAAAAGAAAATATAAATATCACTGTAATATTTATATAGTAAGTTTATTAAGAATAAAACCTAAAGAACAATCTTAAAAAAATGTATATGACATAAAAAACATTAAGGGTAGGATAGTCAGAAAAAAATTTTGGATTCTATATATACATTTGCAGAAATGTAACTGTTTTAGTTATATAAAATAAAAGAAACAAATTTTTAGTTTATTTAAAAAACAAATTTTAAAGATTTTCTTTAAAAAGCAATCACAAGAGACGTTTATTGAAATGTGTCCTGCATGGCAAAATTTTAGATATGACTATATAACTGAAATTTTCTAATATGTACTGCCAAGTACTACAACTTTGTACTGGTTTTAGTTTTAAAACTCAAAAATTCAATTTTTAGGCCATTTATTTAAGTCAGCGAAATATTAAAAAGCTGAAAAGATGCTATATTTTTAACAATATAATTATGAATAAAAAGGACAAAAGCCTCTAACTTTTTTGTAAATATAATCACCAACCTGCATGCCCAGTTTCAGCTGGATCCAATGAAAATTGTTTATATTTTGTACCCTATAACTACCTGCATTATATAATCAGCAGATTTTATTGCATTATCTTTTGAGACTCTTTCTAACAATAATTCAATGTACCTTCTAAAAAGCAAAATTTAATATTAATATTCGCTATAGAAAAATGTTTTAGTATTTAAAAGTAATATAAAAAATATTTATTTTTCTCAAAAATTTGTAATCATATAAGAAAGTAATTAATTTATTATAGATCCGGGACACTTTTATAACAAATATTATTCTATAATGTAAATGTAAAATCTAATAAAAAATCTTATTAACAATGTTTGAATAAAAAGTTTCCCTAAAAAGCGTTAATAAAGCCGAAAAATGAACTTTTTGCTTGAAAAACGATTTAAAAAATTGCGCATTTACACGATGCATAAATTTTTCCGCATATTACACGTATTTTTAATTATTTAAAGAATGATTAGAGGACTTTATTTTATAGAATATTTGTACTCCTAAAACCTGAATAAAATTTCGAATACCTGAAGAAAAATTCCTTTCATGAGATCTCGGCCAATTTCTCAGATGAGATCTCAAGTAAAATTTTGTGTGTGAATTTTACTCCGAGCGTGTGAAAAACTCTTAGTTATGAGCCCAATTTTAATATTAGATTGCCTATTAGGTTGTACCCCTCACACTCGGGCAAATTCGAAGTACACCTTTTGCAATATGTAAGTTTTCGTTTTTTGGACATATATTAAATATGAGATTTCGTCGAGAGTCTATCTACTCACTTGCAAACAATTTTGAGAAAGATTAAAACAGAATAAAACAATTTTATACAGAACAGTAATAAATAGACCTTGTAAGGTTTTTAGAATAGTCAGTTGGTGCGATACTAGAAAATCAGGAAAATGTTATCGAGTATCTGACATCGCCCCTTTTATAGTAAAAAATTCTATTGTCTTCGGATTTTAATCAGATTAACAGTAGCTGACATTTTTTGTTCCGTAGTTTTCGCTCTTTTGAAATACTTAAAACTAAATTCACAAATTATATTTACATGCATTGCTGTACGCGCTTTCTTTTATGTCGTGCGACGCGCTTTTATTTTTTATTCGTATGTTTGTTACATAAATAAATTTTCCTTATTATTTACATACTAATTAAACTATTTTAAATTGACAAAGGTTACTTAGATGATTGCTCAAGTTTATAGAGAGTATTTTCACGTGCAATATGGAGGCTACAACAACTACTGTGTTTTTTATCAAAGGAAAAAAATATTTGTTTTTTACTTACTTATCTACTGTTACTCTATATTTTTACTTTGTGAAAATGCTTTCTTTACCCAGCATATCCTTTCCGTGTTTATGATATGCGTAATACATTTCTTTTAGATACAAAAACTAATTTTACAATGTGATGAATCAGCATATTTTCTTTGTAGTTATTTTATCATGGAAAGGAAACTCCGGACGTTATATTTCATTCGTTAATGTGTTAAATTTAAAAAAACTGATATTTCTACGCATCGCAGCCTTATTTCAAAAATAAACTAAATTTTACGTTATCGACGTCGCGCCACGCCACGTAAGCACTGCGCGGAAATTCAACGCGAATTTATGAATTTAATTAATAATATTTAAGAGTAATCTGATGAGCAAAAGCGGAACGTTGCAACCTGAGAGTGAAAACATAAAGACAATGGGAGCCTTACAGAGAGAACTAAAATATAGGAATGTAGTCCTGGAGAGAAAAGAAAGATAAAAGTAAAATCATGTACCCCAAATTTTTCCTCCAAACCCTTAGTTTATTAACCCCAGAAATTATATCCGCCATATTGAATTTGAACATTTCTCAATTCAAAAATTTGATACGTATTTGTTAGTTTTCGACAATCTAAACCGCCACATTGGCTCCGCCATTTTGAATTTTAGAAATCGGACCTCAAATTCATAGACAATAGTCTCAAAAAATCCCCTATTATGCTTTTGGATATGAAAAATATGGCAAGGTGTGGTTGGTACACATAAGAATCTTACACATAATAATTGTACACACTTTAGCATTATTGAAAATTATATATAGATGTATCAAGCTATGCTAAATTGAACACAATTAATATGTGCATGATTCTTATGTGTACAAACCATACCTTGCCAAAAATATCGGAGGATTATCGAATAACAAATTTTGTCGCATTCAACATGTGCCTTTATCGAACCAGACGGACATACGCCATTTGGCGTAATGCCAATTAAATCTCAAACACTTTAACTTGAAACCATTAGACTTCAAATACTTAAATCTGAAATCCTTTGAGACTAAAGAGTGGGGTTTTAAGATTCAGTTTAAATATTTCCAGCACGAGTCGGAGTCGAAGCCGAAGGCTCACTAGAAATAGCTCATTTTCTCCCCTTGTTGCACAATGTACTATTATTGTTCTTACTTATTCATTTTTCAAATAAATCCCCTTTTCATCACTTGATACTAGTTTCCATAGAAAACTCTTCCTTTTTTGTTTTCAAAGCAATGAAAGACACGCGAAGACTCGTTTCTCGCTTTGCTCTTCGTTTGTTGCATGAGCAATCCACTTTCATTCTTTTTGAATATTTTCCAATGCACGTAACTTTTAAGCAATCCAGCTGAAAAATATCACGTGAGATCTCATATTAGTTTGAGATACAATTCCTCCCGTGAGATCTTACGTGATATTTTTCAGCTGGGAATAGCTTATTCGGTGAAGTCCAATGTTCCTGTTATATTTGCGCTAAGTATCGGTCTAGTAACTCTTCTTTTCTTATTTGGAGGTCTACCAGGGTGTTTTTGCAAATCATTCAAATCAAAATGGTTATTTTGAAATTTTCGAAACCATTTCCGAAACATACTTTTTTCAATAACACTCTCCATAAGTCACACAAATTGCTCTATGGGCCTCAGCGATACTTTTACCTTTGTGGAATTGATGAAGTAAACAATGTCGCAGATGTGCATTATTAATTTCATTTATTTATATCGTAAATACAATTGCGATTACAAAAAATGTTGGCACACATAGTCTGTTTAGAAAGTACGATAAGATATCTGCTTATTACAGTAAGAATCAGTAATATACCTAAAAGTGCGTTTAAAAAAACGTTGTCTATTGAAAATGGGACGAACTTTTTTTACACCTAATAAAATGCTTTTTTTTTGCCTAGCGGGTCGAAAGTACTACTTTTTCGCCCGGTGCCGGATCAAGAAAGTTGTATTTTCGGCCTCGCTAGGCAAAAAAATAGTACACACTCCTCGGGAGATAAAATGGCTTTCGGCTCGGGTGTCAATTTACACGAGCTATGACCTTGCCAATTTTCTCTTCCCCTAGGGGCGTAATATACTATAATAGGTGTATATTTCAATTTATTTGAAGAAAGGAGGGTGGTGGTACAACCTATCAGACAATTCCTAATACTGAGAAACGGATTCATATAAATTGTTCACATTTGCAATAGTTACTGCATATCTAGGTTTATAAATATAATTTATAAAAAAGCTGTTGTTGTTTTGGGACTGATACGAATTTCTACTACACAGTTGAAGATAATAAACGTTCTTCTTTATCTGTGAAGCCAAAATATTAAATTTTTTTTTTCATAAATGAATGAACTGTAATTTTTAAATAGTACATTTTTATTTTATAGTATAAAATAAAGACAAAGGATTCGATTTCATTTCCTAGTTTTGAGAATATATTTTTAAAAGATAATGAAAAAATAAGCTTAGTAATTATGTAAAATAATATAGACTCAAATGTGAAATTTTTATTTACTGAAAATATATTGAAGTAACTATTTTTATTAAAACGTTGTAATAAGGCTATAAATAACTTTAAATATACTGTAAAGTAATATAATATCTAAACTTAAGAATAAGGATAATAATGAAATTGTAATTTTTAGAATCAAAATCCTGAGAATGGAAATGGAAGTGAAAGTGATATCCGTAATTCATTGCAAGACGTTTTATTCAACATTGATGAATGCAATATTCAGATAGAAAATAAAAGAAAGCCTAAAAATCTTAAAGAGTTTGTTGAAAGCGAAGAATTTTCCAATCGCATCTCTACTCCAGTGAATAAAACTTTAGGTGAATTAGTTTTAATGATAAATAAATTTTGCAAGACCGAATGTTTAACAATGACGGGTAGAGCTAATTTAATTAAATTAATAAATTCAATTTTTGAAGAGCCAATATTACCAGACTCTCGTTATATGATAGATAAAATATTAAATCCACAATATAACGCTGAATACCATGCTGTTTGTCACGAGTGCACCGCCTATATAGGAAATTTTGATGAAGTACGCAGATCTATCAATAGGTGTAGAATTTGTAATGCACCTGTCGATTTATCAAATGTCTCTAATACCAACTATTTTGTATTAATTGATCCATCTGCACAAATTTCGGATTTACTGCATATTCATGAAAATTATTATGATTCCATTGTACGTGAGAGAATAAGCGGAAGATATTTTATACGAGATATATACGATGGCAAAGCGTATAGAAAATTTATTTCATCTTTACTAGAAGAAGATAGATATTCTTATGCTACTAGTATTTTTAACACTGATGGAGCCCCCAAGTTTAAATCCAGTCAATATTCAATATGGCCTATATATTTAATATTAAATGAATTACCTCCGCAAGATCGAATGGACAATATTATTACTTGCGGATTATGGTTTCATAAAAAGAAACCTGAGATGACTGTATTTTTAAATCCTTTTGTCGATCTCATAAATAAGCTGCATAATGAAGGCATATCTTGTATAATAAAAGACCAAGAACGTACAGTAAAATTGTTTGTATTGGTTTGTTGTGTCGATTCAGTAGCTCGGGCACCAATACAGGGGATAAAACAATTTAATGGAAATTTCGGCTGTAATTGGTGTCTCGATCCTGGAATCTGGAGTGATGGAAGTATGAAATATCCTTTGTTATCATACATACCAGAAACTCGGCAGTCACAAGCTACTATTGATGATATGCACAATGCAACAGCACATAATCCAATTAATGGTATAAAGTATCCATCTCCGCTTATCAACCTTCCATTTTTTGATATAATATTCGGTTTTATCCCTGACTACATGCATTGTTGTTTAGAAGGTGTAGCTCGTCAATTTACCGAATATTACCTAGAATCGATGCAACTTGATGTCAGAGAAATGGAAAGGTTTGATTTGATAATGCGTGATGTAACACTACCTCATCAAATATCGCGACTAACGCGATGTATAAGCATAAGGCGTGATTGGAAAGCCCGTGAATGGGAAAATTTTATATTATACATAAGTGCTCCCCTTTTTTCCACAAAGTTGAGTAACAAGTTATTGAGGCACTGGCTACTTTTTGTTGAAAGTGTGTATATTTTGTTAAAAGAAAAAATCCACATTACAGAATTAGATCGAGCGGATCAAATGTTACATGAATTTGTAGTTCACGCTGAAGAATATTTTGGTACAAAAGCTATGTCCTTTAACTTACATCAAATGCTTCACTTATGTGAAAGTGTTTTGAATTGGGGCCCATTATGGGCTCATTCAACTTTTCCGTTTGAATCAGCAAATTATCAACTGCTGAGATCAATTAAATGTGCACGAGGTGTTACGCAACAAATTGTACGATTTGTAAATATGAACCACAGTATGCTTATTCTGCAAGAATATGCTTATCGTGGTGTTTGTGATTTAGTGAAACTGTACTGTGAAAATGTTCTCTCTCTTAAAGTTCAAAATATTTTAAAAGTAGATGATATAACATATTTTGGCAAAGGAAGTCATTACCTGTTAGATCATCCTCTTGCAGCTAATCTTAATTTATCAACAACCAACACAAAAAGTTTTTGGAAAATGGTAAAGAATGGGTGCTTATACTCGTCTTCATCAAAATTAAATAAAAGGTCTAATGATTCCTTTGCCCAATTACTGGGTGAAGGATTTATTAAAATAATATGTTTTATTGTAGATACTGAAAGTCAGCAACAATTTACTGTATGCCAAAACGTACTTACTTCCAATGGATTCAGTAATAATTTTATAAAGTTGCAAAGAATTCAATCTATAGTAGATGATTTTAGGATTATAGCAACAACAATGATAAATAATATTTGCGTGTATGTAAAAGTAGATGATATCCAATATATTTGTCCAGTGCCAAACTTGTTGCACTATTAACCTTCAGTTTTATATTAAAATTAAAAATGTTAGTAAATAAAAGCTACTGCATTTTCATTATATATATAACTAAAAATAAATTATTTTTTTAACAAAGTTATTGTAATGTTATGTAATTTTTACATTACATTCACTCAATTGTTTCTCCTTTTTCTGCCTATGCTTTCGCACACTAGCAGGGGATGGAGAGCGATTTTGCGAGATGATTTTTACGCGTCACGGGCTCAACTGCCTATCACTCAGCAACCCGGCTAATCCAAGTTACTTCGCGTGGCGGTCTTGCAAATATACGACGAGGTTGACGGCCGTCAGTTCGTAAATTTTAGCTAACCTAAAAGTTCACGACGCGGCCGTATCACCTTAGTTCTTTGTACCGTCACTGATGCGGTTATCTAAATATCTTGCACCGACTGAAACGGTGCCTCAAATAATTAAATTTTTACACCGTCTATGCGGTACTTCAAAAAAAATAAAATAAAGTTTAAATTTTAAAATTAAGTTATGTACCAATTGAATGGTACTTCAAAGTAAGTTTTCTTTTTATTTTTGGTTATGTACCAATTGAATGGTACTTCAATGTAAGCTTTTAAATTTTATTAAAGTATGTACCAATTGACTGGTACTTCAAAAATAAACCGTCTAGAAGCGGTTGCTGACCGAAATTTGAAGGTTTAAAAATAAAAGAAAAATATTTGAAATTTACTAAATGTTTATTTAAAAAAATTTACTTACTTTTATAATGGACTGGCGATGCTGGCACAACAAGTCGACGTCAAAATGGTTTGGGAAAATTAATTTTTGGAAAAAAGGTTTAAGATTTTGAAAGAATCGTTACGTAGGGGTCTAAGTCCGATCCGAGCTGAAGCTTGAATGGCTTGGGAATGCAGAGAGGAGTGTGGAGTGTACTGGAGTGCTACTGCTGTGCTACTGATGGAGAGCTCGGGGAGCCCATATTTAAAGGGTCCCGGAACCGAAAAAGTGGGAATTTTGGGGGTAGCTTTTCTTAGCCAATGAACGTCGTTAGAAAAACTATCCACCAATTGCTGTGTGCCAGTTGCCGCCCCAGTCTAAGGGAGCGCAAGAGAGGGAAAAGGGTCCCCACTTAGAGTTTTACCTTTCCTTGTTTTGCCTTCCCTTTTACAATGTTTTTAGATTACATAATAAACAATTTTTATGTTTTATTTAACGAAGATATTTA
>JAWWEO010019532.1:0-13866 GCA_035582975.1 Ormyrus labotus | reverse complement strand
TATATATAATTATTTAAAGAATCACATAGTTTAACATACGGAAACATTAATAAACATTTAGAGTATTAAAATAATATTTTCAAATTCATAACGGCCACGAGGAGAAATCGACGCTCAAGAGAGCTACTTCAATCAGATAACCACGTAGCCGGCCGATTCTTTTATGGCTAGGTTTACCCGTTTCTCAGCGAAAGTTTTCTCTCTCCTTTCTGGGATTTTCCATCGAAATAATTTAGTTTTCTTTAATTTACGCTTAAATAACTAACGCTAAAATTGAACTATTATTTTAAAAGAACAAAGTAAATTTTTTCTTATTAATTGATTATAATTAGTCTTAATTATATGCATATTTTTCACAAACCTCCGCCAGGGGGCGTCTACCAATTAAGACGCATACACATGTCGTTCGATAATTTATTAATAAATTTAGCAAGTTAAAAGGTTTTTTTTTAAGATAATGCTATTAGCCTTGTGTAAAGTCAAGCCCGCTTGATGTGCTCTGCTACCTATTTTTTTTGCTTTTTGCTTGATTCCTAGGATTAGTGCGGATCTTTCTGGCGCTCGCCGCCCTAACCTCGCATGTACAGTGTGCCACATGACGTATCTAGAGTCATGGATGATAAACAGCTTAAACTACTTTGCTTTTACTGTAAAAAGGCTGCTTCCACAGAGACTACAATTGCCTGTAGGAAGTGCTCTGCTAGATTTCGTAAATTCTGCTCTCAAAGGTGTACCAGTGACAGTGATAATGCTCTTAAGTGCGGTAATGATCCAAGGCCCATCACTCAACGCACTTTTTCGAGTGCCCTAGATTGTTTATCCCTAGTCATATGAGAGCGGAAGCTGACCCGACCAGTGTTTTGTACAGTTTTAAGTTAGGGAATTACGATGGTATTGTACAAACCTTGCAGGGGGTCGACTGGGAGTCTCTCCTTGGAGAGGATTGCGTTGACGATTGTGTCAATGCTTTTTATGGTGCTTTAAACAATGTATTATCGGAGTATGTTCCCCCCAGAATATTCACCCGTCGGCTTTCCCTGCCTGATTTAATAATGATCTCAAGCAGTTAGTTCTAGATAAGATGTTACATTGTAAGTGGAAATTATTGAATGATCCGAAAGTCTATATTAATTTTAAGAAAGCTAGGTCTCATTGTGTGAGAACGTCTAGAAAATCGTATAGAGAATTTATATCTGTGACTGACGATTATATGTGTGTTAACCCTAGGTATTTCTGGCATTTTGTTAAATCAAAAAATCTCAGCTCGGGAATACCCTCCAGAATGCACTATGGGGCTAAACTGGCCAATACGCCTAAGGAAGTGGCTGGCTCATTCTTAGATTACTTTGTTTCTAACTTTGTTGATGCTTCGCTTAAAGACTTGGACTCGCCCTCCGGGTCCCCGTTGGCAGAAACTTTTGAGATTACGCTAGAAATTCTTAGGACTGCCTGTCAGGACTTGGTGGATTCTATGACTACACGTAGTGATGGGATCCCCCTCTTCTTTATTAAGAAGTGCTGACCTGCCCTTGTCACGCCGCTGCTTATCATTTTTAATCAGATATTAGGCACTGGGGATTTTCCTCTTTGTTGGAAGCATGCCTTTATATTTCCCATTCATAAGAGTGGCGCCCAGGACGATATTTGTAACTATCGCCCTATCTCCCTCATAAATGGTTTTTCAAAGATATTCGAATCCATCTTAAGTCGTCATCTAACCGCTGTTCTTTCGCCTCAAATCTCTTCCCAGCAACATGGATTTGTTATCAGCAGGTCCACCGTCACAAATCTCTTATTATTCAGTAATTTTATCTATAGGAGGTTTGCTGAGACCGGCCAAACAGATGCCATTTACTTAGATCTCGCAAAGGCATTCGATACAGTTAACCATGTTCAGAAGTTAAAAATTATGGGCATAGATGGCACCTTATTAGGTGTATTCTCTTCGTATCTTTCCAATGGGATACAGTCAGTTCGTATCACTGGAGCATGCTCTGAGCCGGCATTGGTATCCTCGGGGGGTTCCCCAGTGCTCGAACCTGGGCCCTCTTCTTTTTGTCGTATATATCAACGACTTGGTTTCGAGCATCGCGTCTGACAATTGTTTGCTGTACGCTGATGATTTAAAGCATTTCAGTGACATCAAGTCGCGTCTTGACTGCTCAGCCATGCAAAGGGATCTTGATGCTAAAATGGTGTGGGTGTTGGAAAATGGTCTCAAGATAAATACCCGGAAATCTAATGTCATAACCTTTTCCAGGTCCTCTGATACTATCTCATACAAGTATATAGTTTCTGATGTGGATATAAAGAGAGTATCGAGTATCTTGGATCTGAGTGTTATTCTGCCCTTGATTTTACCCTGCATCATCAAAACGTCGCTACGAGGGCTCTACGCATTTTAGGCTTCATCAAGAGGACTACGTTTGACTTTAGGAATGTAAATACAATTATTGCACTCTATAAGACCCTTATTTTGCCTATTTTAACGTATGGCTGTGTTGTCTGGCGTCCGTATGTTCAGTACCGACTCAATGCTCTTGATGCAGTTCAGCACAAAATGCACCGTTACTGCTCCCAAAAAACGGATATACCTATGGCATGCACTGATCATGATTTCGAGCCTTTAGTAAAAAAAATGGAACCTTTTAGCCATACCGCAGCTTTTCCATTATCATGATATTTTTGCCGCTTACAAAATTATCAACCAACACGTAAGATGCGATGAGCTTTGCTCATTTTTTTCTCCTCAGGGACTGTCCCATAGCTTGCGTGAAGCCCCGTGTATCTACGAGCCTCCCTGTAGATCTGAGTTTGACTTTCACTCTTGGTTCCCAACGTTAAACCGAACTTGGAATCTGTTGCCAGCTAGAATTCGGAATTTAGAGACAATTGCGGAGTTTAAGACGGCTGTTTGGAAAGATTTTAAAGAGGAATCCCGTCGGTAATTAGTCGCTCTGTTCACATATTAGGGCCACAATAATAGCTTATATTGTTAGTTGGATCTATTTACTTATTGTTACGACCTGGAACTTAGTGCGACTGCATGATTGCAAGATCTTGCGAGTTTAGTGGTGCCACTGAGTGGTCATAATTTTATTATTTTGGTTATTTTACTATTTTGTTTATTATAGTTTTTTTTTTTTTTTTATTATATCAATTATATTTTATTTTTTATTTATTATTCTGAGTTTGCTTTGCGATTTTACATATATAAATGAACGAACTGTTTATGCGCTGGTGGAACCTCCATACTTTTTTTTTCCAGACTTTTAGTCTGGAAACTGTGTTGTAATTGGCCAGTGATGCCCGTCTAATTAATAAAATAAATAAATAAATAAACTTGTTACGTTCCACAGAAGGTGGAACGAACAATGTTTTTTCTTTTTATTAATCTAAAATTAATAAACAATCGGGCAGGGCTGATTACTCCGCCGTACGGTCTGCGTCGCGAGGAAACGCGAAATTATTAGAATAATGGGAAGCAGGTATTTAATTAAAAGGATAGACTGATGGCTTAATTAACACAAAATTACTGATTTAATAAACGAAAAGAAAAAATGAAGATGATTACACTATATGTGTCTCTCTCTCGCTTTAGTAATCCTATAACACCTTATTCACTAATTCTGCCGCGATTCTTACTTTTGATTCGCAAAGACTTGCAGCGGGATTCGACTACGGGCTTTTTTCCAAATGCCTCCTGGAGGTGAGCGACTCGTTGGTGGCCCTGGTCCTCAGACGGGAACGTCATACGCCGACACGAGCGAGAGCAATCAGATGCAACGGCAGTCGACGCTCTTTATTCGGGCGTTATTTTTATTCACCTTTTCACTTTTTCGCGGATCACTATACTCTGCTTTTTCTTTATAATCACTGTTTTGCGACGCAGGCGTTTACGCGGGCACGCACGATCAAAGAATTAAGCTTTAGTTATTTCTTAAACAATTGATTTGATTATAACTTCAAATCGATTCACGTACTTTTCAATATTCGGGGCGAGAATTAAAATTTAAATTCTAAATCCACACGGGGACTGCAAAAATGACAGAGATTTTTCCGACGTTTCGGTGTCGGGCTTCAACTGAAGACGGGCGCAGGAAAGGCTTACTTTAACTGCGCTCGTTTCTCCCCTGTTTAGGCAGGAGAGAGGGCAAACTTCTACTTAATCGGCAGTAAGTCTGTCAACTCAGCTCTTCTGCGCCCGTCAGGGCGACCGTTAACCGCTCGGGAGTGCGACTCGGGAGCATTCCTTGCATATCGGCCGAAGACCTTTTCCGTTGAACTCCGGACTACAATCGTACTTTGTGCGCTTTTCGTCACGTAGGCCGGGCTTCAACGAAAAAAGCTCCTCGGGTTTCGGCAATGAAAAGTCCACAAGGCGCATTCCTACACGTGCGCCTCGACTTCGTAGTTTCGAAACGAAGTTTCAAAACTCTGATGGGCCTTTTATTAAACTATATTTTAAATTGTTTAATTCTTTTATGCCTAATTTTATAATTAAATAACAAAACTTTATGCAAAATATAAAAAAGATAAATAAATCAAAGCTATCTAACAATAAAAAGAGAGAGAAAATATTTAGATAAATGATTACTAATAGGAACAAGCTCAATGCTATACTTAGAACGTTAATTTAGATTGTAAGCAGATATACCACTTTTTCATAATAATTAATTCAGAAATAAAATAAATTGTAAATTTAAATAATAGTTAGAAACCGTTTGCGTACAAAATACAATTTTACTTAATAAAATAAAACAAGGATTTCACGTTTAAAATATTAAATAACAAATATCATCGTAATAAAAGATTTGAAATGCAGAAAAAAATTAATAATAAATTCTTTATATAATTTCAAATAACAAGCCTTGTTTTATAAGAATAATAATTACATTTTTTATAAGAGTTTAGCCATAGTTAAATCTGTTTATAAACAAACGTAAATAACTCAAGATCTAACTATGTTTTAATTACGATTTAAATTTTGTTATGCGGCGTTTTATTCATAGATTACGTTTTTGTCAAGAAATTCGTCGCGAAATAATTATTAACAATTTTTATAAAAGAACGTAGGACGGAGGAAAACTTACTACCCCCAAAAATAAGGCCCTCCCTCCAGCGATCTTGAGCGACACCAGCGCCCTTTTCCCGCGTAGGACCTCTGCGCAAAGCCACCTTTAAGTAGTGGTACAAAACAGTTTTTCGTCAGTAGCAGTCGGCTCAGTTGGAGCCCAAGTCGGCTTGGCTTCAGTTCGAACTCAGCTTCTCGGCACTAGCCAGAACAACAGTTCACCCTCGATTCTCGGCACTCTAGCCAGAACGATATAATTCTCGGCATTAGCCAGAATTTTCCAACTTTTCCAAACCAACCAACACAAAAACCCTACAACGTTTTCAAACATTTTTCCAGCTCTTTCGAAGCTCGGAATACTATTCTCATCACAAGATCCAACAATTTACAATATTATTATAAACCTCATTTTTAATCTCGACACTCACATTTTTTCGAATTCAGACTTTATAACCTTTGGGAAAAGGCAGCGACTCACATTTGTAAGAAGTGAGTAATCTTTTTTATTTCATAATTCTTTTTCATTTAAACTTTTAAATATCAATAGTTTTTTTTAACCTGTCCGACACGGCTATTTGCCAAATGTTTTCTATATGCTAACGCGCGGTTATTTCAAATAAAAAAATATACACGTTTTATTTTTGTAGACGTAAAATTTAGTTAAATTACTTGTGACTTTATTCTCAAAAATATTACTACAAGTTTTGCAAACTTCGTAATATTTTTATACTACTTAATCTTATTCGGCTGAGCACAGTTTAAATAAACTATTTGGGAATTGGGCTAACGATCATTAGAGAATCTCCACCCACTAACTGAGCCTATTCTTCAAATACGGCTAACTATCTATCGCTTAGTAATATCCTGAGGTAACGCATACCTGAACAAGTAAATAACCAGTTCCTTTAGAACTCGACGAATAATTAAGAAGGCCTACCCTCAGAGGTACGGCTGCAACAGGCCACTTCGCTTCGGAACTCGGCAATTTATTAAGAAGGCCTACCCCTAGAGGTACGGCTACGGCAAGCCACTTCGCTTCGGAACTCGGCAAATGTTAGAGAGCATACCAAAAGGTACGGCTCCAAAAGTAAGAGATCAAACTTAGTGATACACCTTACAAGCCTAAGGCCGTAATTTTACTCACCGGCTTAGCTTTGGTTTTTTTTTTTTTTTAAGTCAATCCTGAACCGCCGAAAACTTACGCGACAGCCACGAAAGATAGTTCTGGACTAGCTGGGCTATCGGACGTCGGTTATCAAGCCGCGACGATTGCAGATACATTAGCCCGTCATTTAATTTGTCAATTCGGAGCGCCTCGTGCCATATTATCCGATCGAGGAACTAGTTTTTTATCCGAGGTAGTGGAGTCTATATTAAAAACTTTCAAGGTTAATCAGCTTACTACTTCCGGTGATCGACCTCAAATGAACGAGATGTTAGAAAGAAGTCACGCGCCTCTTATTGACTTCATAAGAAGTTACTCCATAAATTATAACGATTCGGAACGTCTGGTGCCCTTCGCAACTTTCACGTACAACACCAGCGTACATTCGTCAACAAATTTTACACCTTTCGAATTGGTGTTTGGAAGAGTAGCCCGATCCCCTATGAAAGTCCCAAGCGATGAGAAATTGAGTACTTACAACTCATACTTGAAAGATTTATTTTTGCGCCTGGTCGAAATGTGTTTGATGCCCAGAAGGGAACAAATTAAAACGAAAACAAAATCTAAGGCCTGCTATGTTGAGAAGGGAAAACCTTTCAGTGGGAAAGCGGGAGATTATGCATCTGTTCAGAAGGAAGTCAGAACAAAAAAATTCGACTCATACTATAATGCGCCTCATAAAATCATCGAGAAATTAGATAGAAATAACGTGATACTCGAAACACCCGAAGGCGTTAAAATATTAAAACACATTGACAAATTAAAACTCGCCTCGAATTATAAACTTGTCTAGGACGACAAGAGTTCTTAAAAGGGGGAAGGAATCGCGTAAATTTAAACATTTTAATTTAAGAATTTAGAATATTTCATTTCACGCGTAACATATGCGTTTACATATGTGTAGGTGTTGGGAGAAAAAAGAAAAAGAAAAGAAAATGTATATAAAAATAAAATAACATAAAAAATAAAAAAAATGTATGTAAAAAAATATTTAAAAAAAAATCAATATCTGCTATAGAATTAAGATTATTATTTAAGATAGTGCTTAAGTAATTAACGCTTTAAATGGTGGTGGCTAATACTGTAGTTTAGTTTCTATTTTTCAGATCCATTCAACATGTTCACCTTGTTATTACTAATCCTCGCCCTTAGATGTACTACTGCAAGTCCGACTTATTATGATTTAGAATATGTGAATGGGATTTATTACAAAAAATTGGATACTGTAAGGATAGAGAAAGGTTATTGGCAATTTATAATTTATTTGGAAATCGACCGTTTCTTACTCTGGAATAGTCCGGCTTTGGCAATAAATCATACTTATGAATATTGCCGTGAGAGAGTGCATTTTGAGCACTGTCGCACTGCATTGGATATCGATCTTTTAGATATCAAGGCGGATGCTCTAAGGAATGTACAGAAGGAAATTACTGAGATAGCTACTGACTTAGAAGTAAAAATCGTCTCTAGTCCCGATTTGCCGAAAGCAATAAGAAGCAAAAGATCAGCGTCCTTATCGTTTTTCGGCGTCAGTAAAAGTCTGTTTGGAACTTTGGACGAGGAGGACGCTAAATTAATAAATGACAACATAGATGTGCTATTCAAGGATCAGCATGACATAATAGGGATCGTGAATACTCGAACGCATTTAATAGAAACAAATTTCGAAGAATTATTTAACATCACTAGCCGACATGCCCGAAACATAAGGAAAATAATTACTGAATTGCTAAATCACATTCACGAAGCCATCAAGGAAGAGACTGAGTTAAAGTATACGATTCAATTAAATTCATTTAAGCTCCATACTGTTGCTATGATGGATCATATATTGTGATTAAGCTAAGAGAGAGAGAGAGAGAGAGAGAGAGAGAGAGAGAGAGAGAGATAAGTGCATCTCAGACTATTGAAGCCCGAGATTTTGCATCACCTTAATAAGGATGTCTTATATAATGCTCGAGATTCAGATTTCCCGATTTTATCCAGCCATTTAATTCCCGAAGAATTGGCTAGAATTTCAACGGTAGACGTCATATGCAGAGACGAGCAAGGCTTAGTGACTCTCAAAGTGCCATTAGTAGACCAAGAAACGTATACTCTATATAAAATGCACTCCTTGCCTAGCTTACAAAAAGTAATCGTTAATCAAACCCATTCGGCTTACATCCAACCGTCGCACGAGTATATTTTAATTAATCATCATTTTGGACGTATCCAAAATTCGCTTATGCAAAAAAACTACCATTAGTAATATTTGCAGAATTAGACGCCCGATACAGCAGGCTAACAGTGGAAAGGATTGCGAGTTAGACTTATTGCTAAGTCAGACTGCTCAAACTTTTCAGCTATGTGATATCAGAATCGCCAAGAAAGAACTCACGGAGTGGATTTACCTAGAGTCCGACGGAACCTATCTGTTCTTAGCGCCGAAATTAGAAAGCGCTAGTTTATTATACTTGGATCGGCCCGATGAGAAAATTAAGATTCATGACGCTGGAATAATAAGAATAGCAACGGGATGCAGATTAATAACGAATGAAATAATTATTTTAGGAGAGGAAATTCGCGCAACTGGATTTCAATATGTATACAGGCCAGAATTAGGACTGAATTTAACTCAGCTATACCCAATTATAGCCGAAAATCCGAAAAAGAAATTGGAGAGCTCCCTAAAAAGCACGATCGTTAACTTAGAAAGTATCGACGAACACAGAAGGATCCTGGAAGGTCCGATTTTAATTTTTACACAGGTGTTAGCCTTTCTGCCTTGGTCATAGTTGCTTTTATATCGGCAATTTTAGTATTTACAGCAAAAGAAAAAAACGGCTATTACTACCAGTGTCGGCGAGATCCAAGACACAAAACAAAGTTCAGGCTAAAGAAATACAGATAGAAATGCAGAATCTACCGCCCCGGCCTTTTACTAACCCCGAATCCAAACCGCTTAGGTCAACTCAGAGAGGTTTGCAGGAAGCAGACCTTGACTCTTAAATCCATAAAATCCTCCCTAAAACTCGATTGCCCGTAGTTAGATGTGTGACTAACATTAAAATTTTAAAAATACTATGAGCCCGAAGAAAACTTTTTATATATTCTTTACAGATGCCAGAAAAACTGTTAAGCTTTCGAATCCTAGCCTGGACGAGTCGAAAAAGCTGTTCGGCAGAGCTTTTCCTTCGTTGAGCCTCTGACGAGGATTTGTTCTACGCGTTTCGTGATGTTGACCCCATAAATGCAATATTCGTCACGAAAAGTCGCGATCAAAAGTACATGTTTGGCTACGTGACATTTTTCTTCGAGAAAAACGCCCGAAGAGCCGTAGAGGGCGGACCTAAGAAATACTGCCCGCAATTTGCACAAGCCCGAAGGGATAAGCTTGAGGAGTACGGATTTCACAAGCCCTGTGGAACACTTGTAAAGGTGCCTACTCTCCACTTGCACAGGAAAATCTGTGAACTGCAGTCGCCTAACTGTGACCTTATGGACATTAAAGCCCGAAAAACAGGATTTCTTTTGCCGAGGCTTTGTCACAGGAAAATTCAACGGCAACATTTCGAAAATCACTGTGCGAAATGTATAAATAAATTCGGATTTACTTCCTCTAGGCAGAAGGAGGAAGTCACTAAATTGCCCGAACGCAGCCGTGAAGAAGGAGTTAATTTTCTGATAGAAACCGAGGAACGCAAAGAGCATATAGTCGAAGAAAAAGATTCATCGAAAAAACGCCTGATCGATGCAGAGCCTCTCGGCCCCGACAGCTTTGCACCTCTCGAAAAAAGAATAGAAACGTAAATTGATCTGTAGAAATTATTGGAGATAGTAAGCCAATAAATGGCCGCTATACGATCGACGGGAAACCCAACTTGATAGGATGAGGAAAAAGTATGACAGCGCCCGCAAGCGCCCGAATTACTGACTCCAAGATCGCGGGTTTATGGGCAGCCGTTCAAAAGGATCCCACCACCTTCGGGACGACCGATTGTTTTGTATAAATCGGAGGAGGGAGATATTTTTATTGCTCGGCTGTGAAACCGGTGAATTCGGTACGAAGCGTCCGATCTCCCTTGTCTAATAAGTTTGGAGGATCAGAGAAAAGAAGTCGCAGAGGAAATGGATTAAGGAGAAGGAAGGAGAAAGAAGAAAATTATTGCCGAGGTTAAAACACTTACCCCCATGAATCCTTTTTTTTCCTCTCTCACTCGCCCTGCTCCCGTCAATTTGTGTTGTGTGGTCTCTCTGAATTAACCTGTTAACTAATCCTTATTTACACAAATAAAACTAATACTCATTGTATGACATTGAATGAAAGGGATCTGCTCTCCTTCCACTGTTTAAGCTAATTTTATCGTCTCATTTCAGGAAATTTATATACACGCCCGAACAGGAGAAGAAAATGGACCGACTAAAGCTGGTTTTCCAGGAGCCCAGCGACTGCAGAGCAGTCAGATGCCTTACCGACGATCAAATTTCAGTGAGCCAGATGGAGGCAATATTCGAGGCCTTCGGAACTATCATCAAAATTGAAGCAGTTACTGGGATAAGAGATGGACTAACGGGCTGCATGAACTTCATGTTTGGAACGCAAGAAGGAGCTGCAAGGGCAGTTTACGTTTGTAATGAGGAGGACCTTTGCCAAAGAGCGCATGTCACTCCCAGCAACGCGCCAATAAACTCGCTGGCATATGAGGAGTCACAGGAAAGCTTAGCTGTTGTTAACAGCGAAATGCCCGAGCAAGCAAGAACACCCGAGCCACGCAGTAGGCCGGCCTTGGCAAGTCGAAGCAGAGGTACTCGTCAAAAGAAATAACAAGCGCCCAGTCCGCCCCCTAAACAACCAGAAGAGTGGAAACACCCGGAATTGCCGCGCCCGGTCTCGCTTAACGAAACGTTAAAAATTGCCTTCAGGAAAAATTGGCAAACAGAAACAAAAGGGTGCCGAGACCACGCAGCCAGACCCGTGAGCAAGAAAGAGAGCAAGTGACTAAGCGAGAGTGCCGAGCCCAGTAAATCGAGCGCGAGAAGAACCGCGCAGTGTCAGTTTTCCGAAACAAATGCCCGTTCCAAAGGAAAGCGAAACCACGCAAGAGTTAAGGCAGGTCATGGACGAAAAGGGAAGGCAGCTGCACATCCATTTTTCTCCACGACCCTATCGAGTATCTACATATCCCGGATACCAAAAACAGAGTAGTTGCTTTCGTCTGCTACGAATATCCGGAAAGCCAGCTAATGACAATGACAGACGGCAACCTCGCTAAGTATGGACCAAAGGACCTTGGATTCCAGGAAGTGACGGGCTATAAAAGACCGCTTAAGAGGATGCATAATTATTGCGGAAAAGAGGTCAGCGCCCTGAATTTTAGAGACCATTTCTGATGCTGTGAATGGCAAAATCCATGTGCCACGCCCGAAGAAGATTCGCCCGATCCCCACGCATGACTAGCAGACATTCCGGATCGCCTTGCAAACGAGTCAGCACTAAACGACTGAGTGGAACAAGAGTTAGAAGAAATTAGGCAGGAAAATCGCACGGAGTTACCGAATATATAGAGGTACATGCTCAACTTCCCACGTGACGAGGAACCCGCACCGGCAACTGTGCACTTTAATATCTGTGAAGCAGACTAAGTGCAGTGAAGTGATAGTGAGGTGGTACGGAGAGATGAGTGTCTAGTATAAGTTATTACTTGTAAAATTAATTTTAAGGTTCTCTCTCACACGTAAGCTAATTAAGTAATAGATTTTAAGAAGTCTGTGTATGTAATTGTAAAGCGAAACATCTTCCCCTTCTTGCCGAGGACGGCAACGCTTTTAAGAGAGGGAGGGTGTTACGCTACGTATTTTTTTAATCATAAATTTTAACTGTAATATTTTAATTATAAGCCTGACGTGGTTTCGAAACTCATTTCGAAACCACGAAGTCGAAGCACACGTGCAGGAATGCGCCTCGTGGGCTTTCCGTAGCCGAAATCCGAGGAGCTTTTTTCGTTGGTGCCTGGACTATGTGACAAAAAGCGCAAAAAGTGCGATTGTAGTCCGAACGGCAACGGAAAAAAGGTTTTCGACCGATAGGTAGGGAATACGCCCGAGCCGCACTTCCAGGCGGCCAACGCTCGGCTTAGCGCGTGCGGGGAGGCTGAGTTGACAAACTTACTGCCGATTAGGTGGAAGTTTTTCTCTCTCTCCTGCCTAAGCAGGAGAAGAAGCAGCGCAGTAAAAGAAAGCCTCTCTCTCGCCCGTCTCTGTTGAAGCCTCCGGCCGACCCCGTCACGTCGAAGTCTTCATTAGTTTTTGCTTTGCAGTCCCAAGGGGACTTAAAGCAAAAGTAATTCGGAATTGCTCTTGATTCCGTGCCAGCTACCGTGTTGTGATACCGTGATCGAAAAAGAGAAAATTGTGTTGAGTGCCCGTGCGACACCCTATCAAAACGAATTCTCGCCCGAGCGATTCAGAGAATTGTACTGCCCGCATCCAAGTCCTGTTGGAGGACAATTTTTATTTATATTTTCAATACGACGACGATGATTTTATTATGCCTAAAAAAGTACACAAAGTATCTTAAATTACAAGTATTCTTCTTTGAAATGCCGTTGATAAATCAAGTAAATCGTTGCTATATCTCAAATTTTCAAACCCACCATACCCTGTTTACTCCGTGTTCAAACAATTAAACCTTCAATCAATCTTGTAGTTTCATTAAAGGTTTACTTAATTGAACTCGGGTTGAGCGAGGTTTGGTTGAGGCTTGTGGTTTTTGGTTAAAGGTTTACACGCTTAATCACGAGATAGACAGGGTGTGGTGGGTTTAGAAATTTTCGTTGTAGCAACGATTTACTTAATTGAATTCGTAGTGGGTGGGGTTTGATTAGTTTGGAGACTTGTAGTTCGGTTAAAAAATCGCTAAATTAGACTTGTATTAGGCATAGTATAGTGGGTTTGGAGGCTTGCGATTCGGTTGAGGGTTTACTCGATCGAACTCGTGTAAACGATATTTACGCGTGCACACACATTGGCTCAGTACATGCACGCAATTCTACTGTTAGTATTAAAATAATTTACTATTTACAATCTAATAGAATCTATCGTTAGGGAAAGGGTTTACAATTAAATCAATAAGAGTTTAATATAAAACTAGGTTATTTATTTACTCAATAAAAGATGATGGGCGCCAGCTGCTCAGCGCAGCAATAATTTGTTTTAAACCAAGAGCCTATAAACTAATACCGGCTAAACGCGGAAAGCAGGGTGCAGGTTCCTTAGAGAAGCTGAGGAACTGCTCGCGCACGCGACTGATGCTTGCTTTCGGAGTCCTACCGCTAGAATTGAAGATTCTTACTGTTGGTGAGGTGGTTGAGTCCTGATGGCCTCTGCTCCCTGAGCTGGTCCTGATGCGGTTGCCCTGGCACTGGTAACGTGTTCGCGCGAGCTGCCCAGAAGGTCTGATCCGGTCGAAGGATCGGAACGGAGTGTTTCAACTGTGCGACTTGCTGTGTCTTGCCGCTCGCGCTCAGTGGCTTCGCCGATCTCCCGTGCTCCGCTGTGTCTTCACGCGGGCGACGCACAGTGGGAAAAAATGGAAACAATTCGAGCCACGCGGCAATTCTGAGCAAATATGAATAATTCTTTTTTT